>VYZT01051422.1:8439-127642 GCA_013400735.1 Pomatostomus ruficeps | reverse complement strand
TCATCACTGCCTAAGGATTTGGAAGAGTCCATGAATAAAACTTCCTTACCTTTGGCAGTTGAGGTCATAAAATCTACCGATCATGAATGCCAGGTCACAGTCCATATTCAGCTTCAGACAATACAGCCTTTGCAGGTTCTTACCACGTATTCAAAGAGAGCTTGGTGCCAGGCCTTGCAGAGCCATCAAATACCCAGGGGATTAAAAAAATACAGTAGGAAAACTCCCCATTTATATATACATATATATATATATACACACACTTTTTTTTTTTTTTTTATTTAATTTTTTTTTTTTTTTGAGGANTTTAATTAATACTTCTTCATTTTCTGTTCCAGCTCTGTAGGGCTATTTATTTATAACCAATATTAATTGGTATGGCAGAAAAAAATCCCTAAGGACTTACACTGTGTTGTGATATCAGTAAATTTCGGAAGGACAATAGGATCTCCTTACCTGTTGGTAAATAAATATGAGCTCTATATAAGCAGGACTTATACTTTCCAGTCTGTCCCAAGGATCACTTGGGCAGTAACTTTTTGTCCTAGTAAACCAGCCTTTGAGGCTGCATTTAACTTCAAAGGTAACTATTTCATTTCACTGCCTCAGCATTTCAAATAGAAGAGATGCAGCAGTTAAGTTCCACTTTTTCCCAAAGATGACATTGAATGCAGTATTTGCTGAAGTATATCCCACAAGGCTTCCCTTTTTAAAGGTGGTATTTCTAAGATATGGGTCATGTCATTCTAAGTGAGCATTACAGCCTATTGGATTTTCTATGTTTCTTAACCATTTATTGGAAGATTTTAGCAATATTTATCCACTTGTATTGATGTAAATTTTTCAGGGATAGATTGGAAGATATCTCAAATTTTCTAAATTTTGGAAATAGGCACTCATTATTAGAAAAAAAAAAGTGTAAATTTACCCCCACTGAGGAATTAGTTATGGTAAAACCCCTACTTCTTTTTGACTCCATAAAACCTACACGAAAGAGAAGCCTTAGGAAAGCTCTAAATGCAGAAAATGAGGCATGGACTGGGTTAGAGCTTCCTTCTTCTTATGTGTCAAAGCCAACAAACCTTTAGACAAACAGCAGTGAGAAGCCAGACTTCCTCAGTTCCAATGTTCATCAACCACCTCAAGCTACTTACCAGACATGAAAGAAATAAAGAGGCCAAGAAGTCAGAGAAGGGAGTTGCAAAATACTTGGTAGCATACTGCCTAAATTCTTTAATGACATTTTTAGTAAATGTTGTCTCTGCCAAATACAGTTTGCTTCACCATCAGATCTGTCTCCATTAATAATGCATAAGGCCACTTCAAAATTATTCTTGTAAAGAACTTTCTTAATAGCAAACATCAGCTTTGTTCATTGCTACAGAAGTCTGTAGAACTCAGTTTTTTCTGAATGTATGGAGTTCTTTATCTGAACATTTGCAATTTAAAACACCACTAAGAAATATGAGAATTCCCGCCAGAAATCCACCCTGAGAGAGGCTAAAGTCAAATCACTGGAGACACATTTCCATGATCCTGACCTAGGAAGAACATTGCCCAATCTAGTCTGTGATGAGAAAATATTTGAAACAGGGACAAATTTCTCATTGACCTCTTCTTCCCCCACTAAGCTCACATTCTTCACCTCCACTTCATAACTTTTCATGGAACCAGAAGAACAACACGTATTTTCTCCATATGTTTCTGCTCAAACTCTAGTTCCATTTGTGGAGAGGTTAACTTTCCAAATAAGAAGGGGCAAGAGTATAAGCATTCAGATGCTTGCAGGAGTATATGGTCTGAAAAAAACCAGATATATTTTCAAGAACACACGTTTCATGAGATTTCCAGGAGATTCTTCAGCTCCTGAAATAAGGTGAAATATTTTTGCCTATATTGAAATGTGACACTTTATTCTACTTTCTGATGAAGTTTTGGGAAGTTCTGGAAATGAACATCTAGGAGGAAAAGCAGTGTGAGAGGGGAAAAAAAGTCAAAAAGGTTTGTTTCACCCATGCATTAACATCCCAGGAAATGTTCATAACCAATCTTTGCTATTACTGTAAGCTAATTCTAAATATTACATATAACAAATTATAGATTAAATATCATAGAATAAATCTGGGCTTCTGCTGAGCACTTGAGAAAAATTTCTAAGCATCAGATATTTCTCTCTCTCTCTTTTCATCTCATTTATCTGCTAAATACTAAAAACATTAATTATGTGGTTACTATAACATAATTATGTAAAAGGAACCAAGATGAGCACTACACTCAATCAAGTATAATATAAACAAACCGCAGCCAGGCAGATGGCACATTTGGGACCTGACTCTGCCCTGTGAAGTCGTTTGCTGCTTTGAAACTGAAAGAGCAATGTCTGCATGGCGTTTGCCATCAGTTTAGCACAAACATTTTAAAACTACCTTTTCGCTCAAACAGGTACAAGCCTGTTTGTCATGGTCATGCTTCCCAGGCGCTGTACTTAAATTTATGAAGCGCAACTTTCAGATCTGCACTGATTTAACATTCAGGTAACTTCTCCACCTATAATGTGTTTCCTCCCAGTTCCCACCTACTGCTCAGAGGGATAAAGAATCCCATTGCACTCATTTAATATTTCATTGATTGCACTTTAAATTTGCAGTATAGTCATGCACTGCTATTGGACAGACAAAAGGAAACACTGTATTAAGACAATATTGATTCATTTAACCAGAATAAAATGAAGAAAAGGGCAAACTGGGGCAAAGCTAGTGCAAGGAAATACCTCCCTGGCACTTAACTGTTGTGATTCAACTTCCAACAACTACAGAAAGGGCATGGAAAGAGACTCTGCAGTGTTCGCTAAATGTGCCATTACTGTGGAGTCATCAGACTGCCTCGAGTTGGGTTTTGTCCCCTAGGCAATCATCACAATTAATTGTGCATGCAATTTATCATAGACTAATTAAGTGGCTTCTACTGCATTTATCACTGCTTGTAAAGTGAAGGAGCTCATTCTGACTTTTTAT
This sequence comes from Pomatostomus ruficeps, assembly GCA_013400735.1. Classification (NCBI taxonomy): domain Eukaryota; kingdom Metazoa; phylum Chordata; class Aves; order Passeriformes; family Timaliidae; genus Pomatostomus; species Pomatostomus ruficeps. The sequence goes on along the minus strand of VYZT01051422.1, from coordinate 124,628 downwards.
TTGTAACACTGGCAGTGCAGTTTAAAGCTTATGATTCATCACTTCTAGACGGGTTTTAGATTCCCAGCAACTGAGCACCGTTGTGTCCAGGAGGGAGCAGCACTCCACCCCAGTGCTCTGGGGCAGGTGTGTTTGCATTTGCAAGAGTTTTAGGTTGGTTTCTGCTGTAAAAGTCCTTGATACACAGGGATTTGTGGGAGTTTGTGTGTGCATGTGTGCTCATGCAACTATCTCTACTTGCCACTTGGCTTTTGGTCAATTGCAATCAAAATTTGAGATTTTGAGAAAGGTGTCAAAATAAAGAAATCCTGCTAAGGTTCCTACTGAGAAAGTGACTTTACAGTGAGTTTAGCCCTGCTTGGATATGGGGGATCTTCTTGGGAAATCTACCTTGAGTCACAAATCCATAGGAGACCAGGCATCTTCAGTTCCTATGCTCACAGATTTATTCGTACTCACCACTGCTCCTCTGTGCTGTTATAACTTTCTGGTGCCACCTGGACATTTGCTTTGCTCATGCTGATCTGGGAGTCATTTAATATTTTACATTTACATTTACTTAAAGAAGATAGCCATTTAAAAGGAAACCTCATTTGAACCAGACTTCATATTTAGAGCTATGTCACTTTTCAAGACAGGGCAGACCAGGAGTACCTGTATAGCCATGGTGGGGAATAGTTGCTTCTGAAAGGTGTTTTTGCACCACAAATCTTTTGAGCAGATGCTCTCCTGGCTTATTCCTACTGATGTTGCTAGCCAAGCGCATTCACATTTGGATGCCTTTTCTGGTGTAACACATCCAACAACACTAAGCCCAGTCTCACCACCACTGCCTAAAGAAATAAGAACAGAGCCAATATCTTGGCCCACCCCTCCAAGGTCAATGTTGATGCAGACAGTCAGATACTTGAAAAACCCCAGGAACATGTGTACAATACTTTTTAATATTCCAGAGTTTATCTATGTGGAATTGTCTATAGAGAAATGAAATGCATAAAGTGATGAAGGATGGAGGAATTTGAATTCAAATGATCACAATAAAAAATCTGTTCAGTGGTGTTTTTGTAACTGGCATAAGAAGCCAATCTATTCTCCAGCAAGACACGGCAGCTTAGCTACTTCATTCAATTTTTAGGGCATCTTAGCAAATACTCCTGAGTCCACATAATAACTACTCCCATATGCTCCAAAGGGTTGTGTGGTCTCTTCTCTGAGTCTGCACACTGCAAGGTTAGCTTTATACAAAGAAAATCAAGATTGCAAAAACATTCCTCAACAAGGAGACATTTCCCATTCTGTTCTCAGCTCCTCATTGTATTTCCCACCCACTTAACCACAACATTTATTTTTATAAACCAAACTGTCAAGAGCATGCCTGCACCACCCTTTTGCATTTTTAGCAGGGATTAAATAGAAGAAAACTGTCTTGAGCTATGCCAGCTTCAAACCTCTGCATTTACATCCCCATTCAAATAGATTATCAGTAATGTTTAAGGGTGGAAGATGTATTTAATGGCATAGCTATACTCCACACTACTATGCTGAGTGGTGATAAGTTACCCAAATTACCTTTAAGCCCAAGTACATGTGGACACTGGAAATTGTAGAGCAAAGCTGCATTGAGTTCTTCAAAGTTTTTGTTCCCCCTCACTTTTTGACACGCCCCAAGTTTCTCAATTTTGTAGCAGCAAAAGAGCTGAATGGATATTAGCAGCTACAGGAGGAAAGCAGAGGAGCCCTTGACCTTTACTCAAGATATGTCTTTAAAGAAATGTAAGACTTACATTTCTTACACTAGAAAGAAATAGTTTCTGAAAGCTGACCTTAGTCTCAGCAGTGGGGCTTAGCTTCATTTAGGTACTAAATTGTAACATCATCCTAATAAAGCTAAGAACATTAAAATATCTGCAAACTATGAAAATCACTCCCGCAGGGTAGAATTGGAGCAAAGTACTTGACAAGAGTTTAACATGAAAACTGACATGAAATAACTCATGAGAACATCCACTGATATGAAATATCTTTGAGGGGTTATTTTAAAGAAGACACTGGTTTTTATACATCAGAACTGTATGCCTCTACATAAGATCACAAGTTAAGATTTCTACCACTATCCTTTACTACATTTCTTCCCATAATGGAGAATTTCTGAGAAAACTCTGAGCAGACAGGTCTTTCAGAGGAATGAGTGTGCCGTATTATGCCAGTGTTGTTTCCCATCAAAGAAGAGAGCAGAGTCTGAATAAGAGGAGGGTGGAGGGAAAAGAAGCAGGGAAAGCTCTGCCAAGCAGTGTGGACCTGCCTGGGAGAATGTGTGGGTGGTGTTACTGGAGAGCAACCTTAAAGGAAGTGTCCCCTCTTACTTTAACCATATTCCAGCAGTAGTAAAATGCACTTGAAATTGGACTCCTGGATTATGTAGAAAGTTATGTAGATGTTCATGATTGTACCCACAAACCTACAGGCTAAGATCTTCTACAGAGCAGGTATTTTAAGTCCGATTATTGTCCCTGTGTTTAACAGATTCTCTTACCTATCTGATTTTTCAATCATGACACATATGACCATATTTGTGTGAAGAAAGCTAAGCATCTTCAGGATTCTGTCAAAGAATAGCTGCACAAACAGCAACCACTGTACCTTTGCTAAAAGAAAACTTGGTTGTAAAAACACAAGTAACACAATAGAAGTATTGTTCTTTACAACTCCTTCTCTGTGTCTTCTGAACATTTCTATGTGTCAGATGCTTTTCCAAACAGTTCTTTAGGGTCTTCATAATGCATTTGAAAACATACTTCCTGATTTGTAAAATTTTCTGGATTCAGACTAAGTGCCAGTCAAAAACTACCATTGTAAGTCACAGAGACTTAGGTCCATTCTCTTCTTTTTTTGATTGACCATAAACCAGATGGAGCTGTTCTTTCTTACCAGGGCATTCAATCTTCATACTGGCAATAGGGTTTTGGTAGAAGTTTTATAGATAAACATGTATTTCTCCATGATTAAGTGATATAAAAAGGACTTGAAATGGTCCTTGGTAGAATTTGCTGGTATCCTTTAAAGTATGACATCCTCAAAATTCATCTCGGTGTGTGTAAAGACTAGAGATTTATCACTTTTGTCAGTGAATTTCTGCAATTAGCTACACTCATGTTTCTGTATGTGCCAAGAATTGTGCCAAAAATTACCACTATGTGGGACCTGGTTAGAGTTGGTATGAAAATATTTGCATCTAAGGTCATGCATCATTACCTGTATCAACTACAAACTGAGCTTAGAGCTAATATATTGGTGTGTATATTTATATTAAAGTCTAGTGAGTTACGCCCTCCACAGGTCTCTTCACATGTCCAGTCTGATAAATGTGTTTAACACACTTTAATAGTGGTGAACAACCTTTGAAAACAGGAAGAAAAACTATGGCATAATATTCTGTCTTTTTGCCATTTTTTATAGATTTTTTTTATTTTACCTTTAGAAATGGAAATGTTCAAGGCCAGGTTGGATGGAGCTTTGAGAAACATGTTCTAGTGGAAGGTGTCTCTGCCCATGGCAGGGGGATTGGAACAAGATGATCTTTAAGGTCACGTCCAACCCAATGCATTCTAGGATTCTCTGACACTATGATTTATATTTAAAAAAATCAACCTAAGAAATATCAAGTAGCTTACCCAGAATGGCCTAATCACTAGAAAATAGTGCAGTTAGAGGGAATATAGGGGCCCAAAGCACTTTTTATGGAGGGAAGAGCTGAGGATGTATCAGCTATACTTTAAACAGAGGGCTACTGAAGGCTCTGCCTTCTCTATCTGGGTTTTTAAATGTAAGTTGACACAGCTACTGCAGCCTTTCCAATGAGCAACATGACTGCTGACTGGACCAAGCCTTTCAGGGGAGGTAGTCAGATGAAAATCCAATTTGTGAATCCCAGCAAAGAATTAAATAGGAGCGGTACCCCCGAGCATGCCATGACTGATGCTTTCGAGCAAGCTGACAAGTAGACGTTTAAGTGAGTATTATTAACATCAGAAGTACCCTGCATACTTTTGGTGCACAAATTGCAGTAGCTGAACAAGGGCTCTGAGATTTTAAAATTTGGACTGGTCCTATTCTTTTGCCTAAAATGAAATGGCCTTCTGGTGAGAAATGGGCTTTCATGTGTCCTCTACAGAGATAGGACGAATGTTTTGTTAGTGATTTCAACTGACTGCAGTGATTTATTTTCTAGAGACAGATGGGTCTGCATTCAGTTTTTAAAGTTTCTCAGTTCTTCAATCATTTCGTAACATTAGTGAAAAAATAAAAATTTTGTTGAAACAAACTTCTCATTTCCTGGTTACCTACTGGAGGGCACAAGAGTTGCCTTGGGCACTGCATTACTCACAAAACAATGTTGTTTTAGCTTCCATGTAGCTTTGTTTGCTTCCTGGTAGCCCTAACCACTAAGCCTTACTGCTGCTTTAACTTGCTCAGATCTTGCCTTTTATTTCATTAGCAATTCTGTTACTGAAGGCTTGCACTTTGTGAACTGCCTAAGTCTGGTATTTCATATTAATAAAAGCAGAAGAACTAACTAAATCACTTGCATTAATGTACTAGTGCTAATTTTTGGCAGAAAACTTACATATTCATGTTTTGGCAACATCAATGTTTCATTCAGTTTAGCTGATAAAAAATTAATGTAGAAAAACACCCCAGGTTTTGTCTCATCTGCTTTAGAAGATGAATTTTGAAGAGGTTATTTGATTTCAAATGAGGCATATTTATTAAATCTTCAGAAATAATAACCAAATTAAAGACAATATTACTTTTTTATTCCTAATGGCTCAAATATCTTTCTGATTGCAATACAAAATAAGAAGCCATATATGATGTAACTTATAATCCATTATTTTTTATATGTGCATTCTACATAAACATGTTTCAATGTGTATGCACGTGCATGTGTGTGTGTGTATATGAATGCATGAGTGTGTATGTATAAATTAAGAGATGTTCCAAATGAAGAGTCTAACTTTTGGAGTCCTGGTTTGTGACATTTTAAAGTAAATAAATATAAGAACGCTTTTCCAAGGGGGTCTAGATTTCATTTAGATGATTGTCTGTGTGAGTGAGAAAAAGAGTAAACCATATTGTGGGGTTAATAAAGGCTCCTGGCATTTCTTACAGACCCAGAAGAACTTGTATCATGGGCAGAGGGACGCAGAGACACCTGGACTTGCCTCAGTGTTACCCCAGCCCTGGAACAGGACACGATGGCATCCCAGAGCTGAGCCCTGGTGAGAGGATTTTGTATTTGTTCACTTGACACAGATACAACCACTGGCTTTATTCTACTTCCCAAAAAGAGCTCCTGATATACCAGCTCAGTTTAAACATGTTCGCTTGGGAAAGTGGCTGAGGCTTTGTTCAGAAGCACTTTGCAGTGCTGGAAATGTGAACCAAATGCAGCTGCATCACACAACCTTTGTCTGCCAAAAGTTTCTAATGTTCATTTAAAAACACCTTCCTTTAAAGGCAGAGGCTCCCTGGCCATGCCTTGTGTCACCTGTCTGGGCAGGATTAGTTGCCACCCTCAGAGAGCACTGTTTGGAGGCGGCCACTGGTCTGATCCGCACCAGAATTTCCTGCATTCCTCTACTGCTCTGACTGTCTCAGCCAAGGGTAGAATTTGCAGTTAGTCCATCAAGAATTTACCTGTGAACACAGCCATGTCACCTCAGAAGTGCATTTTTGCTTGTTCCCCCAGGGAAATAGTTATGTTAGTACTTGGGCTAGTTTGTTCACTTCCCTTGGGTGGCAGCTGTGTCAGCAAAAGTCCTCAGCATCCTCCTGCCCTCAAAACACCACCATGTCTCTGGTCTACTGATGACCTGACCAGAATTCTTATGGTCAACATGAGCCAGCCTGCGCAACAAGTCTGTGTCAGTTTGGTTCTTATAAGAAAGGCTGATGAGAAGGGATGATAAAACCATAATACAACAATTGATGTCTGATAATCCTCATTAGCTGGATTTACTTCATAAAGTTATATCATCACCTCCCTGCAAAACAACCTCTTAGCTTTTTCAGCAGCTGATAGGACTGCCTTTGCTGATAAGACTGCCAACAACTCCTTAGGAGATATCTCACACCTGCTTATGAAATAGGCAAAAAAATTTTGTTCTCATCATTACAATATCTTTTTATTGAAGGCTCTGATACTTAGGGAAATTCAAAACCCACTTATTGTTGTAGGCAAAACAGCCTTGGTGAAGATTTTATTGCTAATCAAGAATGGAGTAGCAGAGTGAGAAAGAAAACCAAACTAAAACCACCTTCCCCACCCCACCCCTCTTTCCAGGCTCTCACACTCTGGTGTAAGCTGACCTGGACCCAGGATTAAAAAGGTCATCAAAGAGCCACTCCAGAGAAGCCCTTCTGGTGTCCCCTAAGCATGATGGATGGCTAGAGGCAGAACACCCCCTCACAGAGGTCTGGCTGCTCCACCAAGGAGGTCAAAGTGAAGCCCTTTGCCAGCCTAACTTGAGACTACACGATGTCAGAACAGGCAAACGTCAAAGAGGATCTCTCCTTCGAGGTGCTGTGAAGACAAAGACAGCAGGGGAAGTATAGTTGCAACCTCCCCATCCACTCCTTTTACTCTGTGGAAGCTTCAAAAGGCAGATTTTACAGTGAAGGAAAACAGCATCAGAGTACCTCTGACAGGAGCTTTGTAAAGAGGTGTATCAGCTTCAGCTCACATTTCCATCCAAGGCACTCGAACAATTCCGATCCCTGTTCTCGTCTCCTAAGGGCTGAATCTCCAGCGCTTCACTGCTGTGGGGTGAATGCCCACCCATCACAGAGATCTCCCAGCCTGTCTGCCAGCATCACCTCAGAGACACATGGACTTGTCTCACTTTGATGGCTGCTTTTGTAACCACTAAAGACATCTCTGGCTTGTTTTTGAATTGCAGTGCAATACTAGAAGGATGGACACAAAGAAATGGCACTGGCTTGGCAAACTCTGATCGACAGCTGGTTTGCAGTACTTCAGAACAGACTGCAATATTGTTTTGGAGTGCTTCTCTTTAGCTGCTAAACCGAGGCATGAAAAGGAGAAAAACTGCATAAACACTGTGAAAAATGATAGCAGGAAGAGCTTGTATTGCTCAGTGGTTTTGACACTTAAAGTTCTGTTTTCAGCAGTTAGCTTAGGACACCTTTCTCTTTTATTCTGTTTTTAGGAAAATAAAGATGTTCCATTATTTTAAAGATGTTCCATCCTATATGTGAATGGCCCAAGACTGGAAGACAATTTTGTTACAGGAGACAAAGATGTAAACAGCTGTAAACTTTTATGCCTTTGTTTATTATTGCTATTTTTGATCTAAAATTTTTATGAATGGAACAAACAGACCCAAATCTTCTTTTGTATAGTTCATGCTCACAGTTTGTGATTAAACTGCTGATATATATTTTTTTAATGTGTTCCTGGCTTTTTTTCTGGCATGTAAATGAAAGAGAAATTGCACATATGGCACAAGCAGAACTTTCTCTTTGCTCTTCATGCTTGTAGTGCTGTTAGCTAGATTTGAATGCTTTGACTTGTTGGGAAGATTCATTGCTGGCAGAGCAATGAGGTCTGGACAGCTGGCAGGTCAAAACATTTATTAGTGTGATTGTGCAGAAAAGTTTGGCTCCATGGTGGAGAAGATCCCTCTGAAACAAATATGGAGACTGGTAAATTAATTATTAAGGAGGATGTTGCAAAAACATACATCAATACTGTTCAATATGTGGTTGGAAGGTAATTGAAAAAAATTATGTAGACTCTGACTTAAAAGGAGAGGGAGTCTGATGAACATGCACTATAATTCCTGACAGCACCGTCTGGCTGCTGAACCTGTCATGATCCAAAGAAGCACTGGAAAAAGGCCAAACCCAAGCTCTAAGACAGGGTTTAAGCATGATGGCGACTGCCAGAGAACTCTGGTTATTTCTCACTTTTTTCCTATGTTACTTACACTTCACTTATAGGAGGGCATGTTTCATTGAAGCTTTTTAATCCCTCTTTCTATTCTAAAAGTATTTAATATGCTCCTAACTTTATGTTCCATTAAACTCTGTATATGAGCATCTTCCAGAGAGGTGCATGAGAGAGCTGACCACTGTGTTCATTTCCATGTATTAGTTACAGAGCTGCCTACAGCTGCTTAAATTTCACCACCACTTAAAAATCCTTTGAACCATATTATAGTCGTGGGGTGAGTTATTTTGGGTTATGTCTTTTTTTTTTTTTAAACAAAACTGTCTGATATTAAACACACATTGCTTGATTTAAATAAACACTGGAGGAGATTTATGTAATCCAGTTCAGGATACATATTCAAGCCAATACTTTCTCTCATATATATATATATAGAACTAAGTCTATATTAATCTCAAATAAAAATGGAATGGTGACACTAATTTTGGTTACATTGTTATTTGGCTGCCTTCGAACAATTCTTTCTTTTCTTTCTTTCCCTCCTTCTTTCCTTTTCTTTCTTTGCTTCCTTCTTTCCTTTCCTTTTCTTTCATTCCTTCCTTCTTTTTCTTTTTTTTTCCTTCTCTGTTTCCCTTTTCTTTATGAAAGCACCAATAAATATGTCCTAAATCTCATATAAAGTCAAATGGATTTTTGGGAGTAACTCTAGTAATTCTGCCAGTCTTTCCCACCTCCAAGGGAACTGAAAACTGAAGATCACCTCTTATGAAAAAAATCAAATAGTTCCAGAAGACTGAAGCACACCTTTTCCCAAGAGCCTCACAGTTACTTCAATGCTGTTTAATACATCCCTTCTATACAGGCTGTTGAGTGTGAACCTGTAGAAGGTTCTGATCTTAACTTTTTTTTGCTGGACACCTCTTTTTATGACTGAGGTAGGAAGGGAGGTTATTCTTGCTCTCTCATACCACTTTCACATAAGTGGTATATTAGTACAGCAAACTACTTTTTCAGACTGTCTCAAACATAAGATATCTTTACAATCTACTCAGTAAATCATATTTCCTAAGTCTTGACTCTCATCTGCTATTTCACCTCAGAACTGCAGGAAAGAAGTGGATTTTCTGCACAGTCATTCTGGTTTGCATTTCAGCAGGCTTGGGTTTACTGTGATTACTTGAAAAAATTTCTAAATAGCCCTGTGAGAATCTAGGAAACACTCAGAGAAAACATCTTTCTAAGTGTGCAACACATTATGTGCTTAGTAAGTGCAGCTAATAGTCAGCAATTTGACATATTGTTCTGATTTTGTAAGCTTCACCACTGTTTTCACAGAAAGCTGGCTTTGAAAAAAATCGCCCCATAAAAGAGTAGTAATACCTATTACTGGGAAAAAAGGTCTGGAAGTGTATCTCCTGCTCAGTTTTCTTTGCCATTTTTAGGGTTTAGAGTTCCTTTAACTTGGCAAGCCTGGGCAAGGAACACTTATCCATGTCCATGCAGTACATTCACTCCCATATAATTACTTTTTGTTAATGCTCTGAAATAATTCTCTTTCATTTTAACAGAGTCTCCAGTCCTGCAGACATCCAAGCACATGAATAACAGACTCCTAACTTCAATCAGATTACAACTGGGAATAAGGTACTTAGCCATGTGCAGCATCTGGTTGCAGAATTAAGATCATTCATTCATCTCTTGGGTCTTCTTAGAAGCTATAGTATGAGATATGTGCATGTGGGATGTGGCATCCATGCAATGGGGGCTGCTTTACCTAAAATGAGCAAAAAGTTTTTAGAAATCGTAGGGCAATCCACAGAGCTAAGCCAGCATCTCCTGCAGAAAGTACATCAGCTCCAACAACCACACAATTCACGCACTGTGGCATTTAGAGGAGGAAATACACTCTGTATAGAGAGGTCATTAATAACCGTTCAAGCCAAAAGAAAATATGGGCCCTGTGTTTCATCAAAATCAAGGACTTTTTTTTATATATCACCTTAAAAAATCCATTGCATCTGATATCTGAGAGAGGACAGCAGCTTGCAAGACCACTGTTCACTGAGCTTTACCCAACTATCTTGAAAAGAATTTTGTGATTTCTTTGATGTCTACAAGTTTCATTAAAGAGTACATAGGCTTAGAACAGTGCGTGATGTTAACAACCTCAGTGTAATATGTCACACTTTAACCTAAATTCTTCATGAATTATCTAATGTTTTTTCTATGTCTACACACACATTTATAGGATGTGTGTATTTCCAGCAGTAAAGGCATTTTTTCAGTATTTTTCTAAATACATTAAAAACCTATTTTTAATTTTATAAAAACATTTAAAATTAAAAGAAACCCTTACATTTTGAGCTGTTATTAGAAGAGGTAATGAACTTAAATGCTAATTCAAAAAGGGCAAATAGAAGTTTTCTGAGTGTTTCTGAAAGTTGTTTTTAGTATGAAATCATTAGTGTATTAAAACATGTACAAAAATGCATTAAAGGATTGGGAATATTTTCCTGCAGGTACTTAGAACCTAATAAATAATGAATGTGATGATTAACTACATGGGCAGAAGTACAGGGCATTACCAAGAAAAAAAGCTGCATAAAATCTGGCCTTTGAATGGATGTGCACCATTGTTTTTAATACATAAAAACCCACTTGAATATACTCAGTTGTGTGTGAAGAGAAAACAAAAGAAGTGAGCGTGCTTGAATTAACGTTATATTTTCAAATGAAACATTTAAATATTGCCAGGAGCAGTGAGGGTGTCTGGAACCGAGCAGAAGGGTGCCGGAGCGAGCCGAGCAGAGCGTGGCGAAGCTCAGCGCTGCTTCAGCAGCCACAGAGGTTTGTGCAGGTCCAGGGAGCTGAAGTAGGACCACCACCAGGGCTTCTCCCGGCCTGCTGCCGACCCACCCCGAGCCGCAGGCTGCCCGTGCTGGGCGTGAGGGTCGAACAGTTCCAGCGGGTCGTGAGGGTCGTGCGCGTCCTCCATGGAGCGCCGGAGGAGCTTGCTGGGCCAGGCCTCCACCGGCCGCAGCACGAAATCCACGCGGCCGGCCTGTTTCATCCTGGCGGGGAGCGTGACCCTCTTCATCACTCGGCTGTAGCCCGGCGCCTGGGCGCTGATGATGTGCGTCCCCGGGGGCAGGAGTCGCCAGTAGTCCCCGTCAGCAGCTTGGGAAAGGCACAGGTGTTAGCGTAGAAACATATTATCACACAGGATGATAACATGAGGTGCTATTATTGGAAGAGCTCTGGAAATGGGGAGTAATGGACCCAAATCCGACTTCAACATGGATTCGGAGTGAACACATTTTATACCCTCTCCGTTACATGACAGTTGGTTAATTATACATTAATCATTAGCTTAACATTGTTCTATTGGAAAAACCTCCCCCAAGATTATGTTTACCCGAGTATGATTCCCCGTCCCCCTTTCCAAGATTGTTTTCACCCAAGCGTGGCTCCAAGCCCCCTGTTCCCATAGCATTTCTGTAGGTGGATATACAGGTGGGGGTTCACATGGTTTAACAGAAACAATATAATATGTTCTAAGCAATCACAAGTAGAAATTCACATCTCCCGTTTCCAAGGCCTACACTAACTAACAAACTCTGAGGCCTATCCTAGCTAACAGATTCCGAGGCCTGCTTCAGCTAACAGATTTTAGAAACATTTAATCCTTATACTATCACAGGCACAACAAAACTGAGCTCAGATTTTATCCTCGCGGCCTTGGCAGGTACACACACACCCGTGGGCGCACAGCCGGCACAAGCAGCTAAGGGGCGGGCTATGGAAGCAGCTCAGATTTTGAAAAATGTTTGAATGCAAACTCTAGATGGCAAAAAGAGACTTCGCCTGTGAAAACCTGGCCCTTGGGAGCTAATGGAGTAAAATTCACACACAAAATGTCAGTAACTGCTGGTCCTGGATCACAGGGAAGAGAAGGTTTCCTTCATGCTGCTTTTCCCAAGGGTACAAGGAATAATTCCCAAAGAAATTAATTTAAAACTATGTGAAACTTAAGAAAGTGAAATCAGAATCCAGGCTGCAATATATATATATATATATATATATATATTTAGCATGTCTAAGGAGCTAAGAAATCCCTCTTTTTATTAAATTACATTCAATTACTTTGCAGACATTCTAGCATGTAAGAGTATGGAGTTGGAGCTGCAGCTGGTATAAATTGCCATTAGTGTAAAATGGGTGTAAATTTCCTCCAGCTGAAGGTTAGACCCTGCAGGCAAAAGCAAGGAGCTTTAAAACAGAAAAATTTATTCCTCATTTTATATTTCCTTTATTTTGAATAGCAAGTCTCTTAGCTCAGTTAGTATTGCATTAATACTATTTTCTCGGGAAATTTCTTAGTTCTTTTTAACACTAAAATAAAAAAAATTAATCATATGACATTTTTAACCCCACCTAACCAGAACAAATACTCTCTTTCCTACAGTGTAAACATATTTTTATTTAATTCTTCATCCTTTAAAGGTCCACTGCCAATGGGAAGCCATTGTCTGGGAATAAGTTTGAAAAAGACCCTAATTCATGCCAGAGTCTCCCACCAGCCTCAAGAATCTGCATCATCTCCACTATTATATCCCCTCTAGTGCTAGTTTTTTTGAAAGCTGGAAAACATCCACTACATTATAAGCCATTCTGGCTTTCCAAATTGATTCAACAACTATCATTAGAGCAAAATGTAACCATTCATGTCTTCAATTCTGCACTTCTATGGCCTACCCTGTTCTCACTGAAATCAATAATAAAAAGAAAGCATTGATTTCAGTGACAGCCTAAGAGCTCAGAACTTTATGACTGTGAAAAGCAACAGTTGCATATGTCTCAATACATGTTTATCAGCTGGTGACAGGTATAAAGTGGACATAATTCAATGTTCTAATAATAATTGTCAAAAAATTGCACATATTTATGCATTTCCAAATGAACAAGAAAGGTTGTGGACCCTTCCATTTCTGCAGTTATTCTAGTTGTTAAAGCCAGAGAGCATCCTACTGTACTACCTACAACTCATGTTCCCCTTATCTCAACTAACTTATTCCATCAGGGCTCTGCTCCTGCACACGCAGAGTTATAGCCCCTGAGCAAAGCTGTTGCCATATTCCCCCAAATATTGGCTTTGGTGGACAGCAGACAGACAGTTCCAGGTGGAATTTTTCACAGCAAGAACTCTTTCATCCCAGAGACTGACAGACTTAACAGCCACCTTGACAAAAATCTTAAACTGAAAATATTACCTGTGGTGACATCATGTTGAATGCCCCTGACTGAAATACGAGCATTTTTTATTGGGTTGCCAAACTTATCGGACACGATTCCTTTTATCCCCCGATGAACCTGTCAAAGCAAAGCAAAGTTAGATGGGAGTCGCTTACTACAGTACCACCTCCCCATCACAGGGAAACCTTTGTAGAAAGGAAACAACTGTCAAAACGTTCAACCCATTACAGAGGCTCTCAGCTGCTAATGCCCATTCAGATCACATTCCCTATTTAGGGAGCTCCGAGAGGGCTGAGGGAAGGGATAATGGAACCAGAGCTTTTTTGGGCTGGGTATGTGGCTCTGCACTGAGACCCTTCTCTGCACAGATCACTGGCACCTCATGGTCTGACCACAGTATTTAAGGACTGTTTCTGAGTGTCTGCCCTAGACACAGAACCACAAGGAAATGAGAAGTTAAGGCTTTCAAAGCCAATCCGATGCTCTGTACACAGGGAGAAGGCATCAGCTCAGGTACTTGTGACGCATCATCACTCTGCTGCCTACCCTTCACTGCCTGTCAGAATGTCATGGCAGCCGTGTGTGTGACAGCCATTTTCCCTTCTCTACAAGCACAGAACTGAGCTGCTTGAGCTGCTGAGAAACGTGCTTGGTGACAAAATAAAGAGTGATGTGACTTCTGTCATACAAGGAGGTGTACAAACAGCTAGATTGAAAGTTCAGTAAAATAAAACAAAACAAAAAATGCCAAGTATTTAAATGTTAAGCCTCTTAAGGTTCTCTTTTTACAGTGTTCCAAAATGAAAATAACTTATATTGGAAAATCTATATGACCTCTTTAAGTGAAAAATAATTCCATTTCAATTTTTCCTCTGAGCAGCTATGACCAACTTGAGCTGTTCTTCACTTCCTCATCTCCTTTTTTCTCTACCTCTCACTTTCCCATCTCCAGTACCCTTGTCACAAAAGAAGGATGGAAAAAAATACAAAGCATCAAAACAATGGGAAAAATATATTTTCTTTCCTGTTGGAATATAAAGCAATTTAAAAATAACCATTAAAATATCCAACTTTACAGGAACTGATAATACAAAGCTTGGGAAAAAAAAGTCTAGTCTAGTGAAATCAGGTTTTAATTTAAGGTGAGGCTGTGTTGTCACTGCTCTTGTTAAGCAGCTGTTCCATACTGAGTGAAGCTATTCACTGGAAGGTTTAGGAACAACTCAGTACAAAGATTTGAAAACTATCCCTTATAATGAAGCACTGCAATTTGCTCTGCAGCATGAACTTGAGGATTTGTCATATGGATAGAGAGTAAATCTGGTCAGAAGAGTCATCTCAGACTCAAATTTAATTTACAGTGTAGACATACTCAAAGTAGTATGACCTCATCCAACTTCAATAATAATTTTGCAATTACAACATGACGGGATAAAAATGACAAAATTGAAATTTGTTTAACAATGTTGCTTTGGTTTGCTTTAGTAAATGTACTATATTTCATTTTTCCTCAAGTTGGTGTTACATGAGTTTGGCAGAGTGTGACAGAGTGTTTTGATTTTACTTCTGATGGGGAGAAGAGATCAGCATTTAAGAAAATGAATTCTTTTTCTGTGTGTTAAGCCAAGTAGATTTGTACACACACCAAACAGCCTGGTATATATCAGAATAAGAAAAGTTTGAATTGGTTATGGCAGACTTAATCCTTATCGGGGGTAATTCAGTCATCCTTATCTGCAAAGTTGTTTTGCTTACTGTCCTGCATTTACTCAAAAAGCTTTTCCGGCACAGACTTCTACAGTATCTCACACTATAAAATCTTTACATCTTGAAGACTTCAATTGTAATATATATGGATTTAACCCAGCTCCATTTGGATTCACTAAAACTCATTTTCATCAGACAGCTGTAAAACGAAATGAGTTTGGTGGTCTGTACTGTAGACTTTATTGAATGATAATACTTACCACAAGTAGCAAGAGGTTGCTTAGAAAGGCCATAAAAACACTCCTAACAATTTTAAATTACTGTGTACTCTATCAAAATAAGGCATGACAGAAAGCTAATCTACTAATGGCTGAGAGAAAGACGAGCAACTTCTGTTTCTGTGCTCACTTACTTATTGTCAGTGAGGTATTTGTTTTTGCTGAACTTAAACTTATTATTAAAAATGACATTTAAGTGGCATGTTTTAATGCTCAGAGACACACGGTTCTTCCTCTAGAAGATTTGACTTCAGATATTTAATAACTACTTTCATAAAGAAATCAAGATGGAAAGTGTGTAAATGGCATTTCTAGCAAGATTTTAGCTGAATCTGAACGTCCGGCAGTGGGACAGCAGGGTTTGGGACACAAACATGGAATACGGAAAGGAAAAAGTTTCAGAAAGCTCTCTGGAGAGAAGATCTTGTTGCTTTAGTCTTCAAGAAAAAGGTTGATTCATACTTTTCTAATATCAGGATTTTCTCTAGTGTTAAATTTTGGACAGTTGAATAATGTTGCCCAAAGTATTCACAGATAATTCAATTTCTCACTATTTTTAAGGGCTTTGCAGTCCTCAATCTCAATCTCTACTGCAGCATGGGCAAAATACTACCTGTGTCTCCTGCTACACAAACTAAGGCACTGGGGCCCCTGGTGGAGTGTGGAGATTGATTCAGCATTATCTTGACAGCTAACCAGGAAAACAGCAAAGATGAATTTTGACAAAGAATGAAAAAGGGAAACCATAAGCACAAAGGTCTGTAAAAGCAGAGCAGTACCATTTCCATGTAATTCAGAAGGGCACCTTTGTTTTCATGCCAGATTGTAAACAGTTCTTCCTCCAAAGGAAACTTTTCACATCCTACCTCCACGGTAATTTCAAAGCAATTTGTGTGAAGGTAATTAAAATCTGCCATACCTGTAGGTTTAAAAAGAAAAAAGGAGAGCTCATGAACAGGCCATGCAGCCTTTAACTGGAGCTTTGCTGCTGCAGTCAGCTGAATGCCATCCCTGTGGGTGCGGGTTTTTATACTGTAAAAAGTGCTTGCCAATATATAAAAAGTATTCAACAGATTCAGAATTCTCCAACTTGTTTCAACTATAAATTAACTGATGACAATGACACTTCTTTCAGGCAAAAAAAGCATAATTTTACATTATTATTCACCTGGCCAAGAAGTAGCATTAGAGCAATAAAGATTGGTTAGTCACAGTAATTGTATAATCGGCTGTATCAGAGGTGATTGCCAAGGGTCACCAGAACAGAAATCATCTTTTGCTATTCTTATGTTCAAAACTGTTTCTGTACAAAAGACACTGGATATAATTTTGGGAAGAATGTAAGCCAAAGATATCTAAACTTAATTCTCAACCATACACCAAAGCATTCTAAATGTCTAGTTTCAAATAATTATTTGGGGATCCAGCTGAGTCCTATTGGAAGACACAACAGAAGCCCTGCTGAAAATTTATGAACACTGATATTTTATCCACGCCAGTATTGAAGGAATCCTAAAGAAAACAAAATACTATTATTGGGGAAATCAAATTAGCAACGGAAGCACAAATGAATTGGATGTTTGTCTCTGTTGTAGTTTTCCCTGAAAAAAAATTCATTTAAACAGATGAAAAAGCAGCACATGCATAGTCTACAAGATGGATTCAGACTCATGCTGGTAAGGAATGAAAGCATAACATTAAGCATTTATTTCTACATGTCAGATTTGAAAATGAAAATCGTATTATATGCTGTAAAAAATTTGACCCTTGCATAACTTGTTCACTTTCCTTGGGTCATGTTGGGGTTGAATGCATCCAATGTTATCTGCATAAAAATGTTACTAACATATATTTCACTACTTAAATCCCCTACAGATTTTGTTTTGGAGAGGTAAGACCTTAAGCAAACTGAAATGAATAAAATTATTTTGTTCAAACCCTGGTGTCTAATAAAGGTCACGTAGAGGTTTTACCTCACTTGATATGATGGTAAAGTGGTTTTACCTCCAGTGAAGCTGTACCACTCAGCACCATTTATAATACCTCCACGTTTGACAAAATTCCCACCACAGCGCAGCTCAGACCGGTCCGAGATGACAGGGTGTGCATCTGCGTAGGCTTTAGCGAGCATTTTGAACACCTGCAACAAACAAGATTGAAACACATTTGCTTTTACAAACTGGAAGCACTGCCATTGTTGCTATTAACAGTTGCTGTTGTGAGCCCAGACAATGAGCCACCCTGCACCCTCAAGACTGAAGGAGGTGATGAACTGCTCTGCAAGGAAGTTGCGTTTGTCACTAAGCAGTTTTCATTTGTCTTCTTCCCTAGGATTCTTCTCTTCAATCCAATATATTTAGCCAGAGACAACATATTAAATACCAGTAGATTTTTTGATATTTGGCTTCAATCTACCATCTGGTGCAGGAGCCCAGGTTTTAAAGTTGAAATTTAGGACTCCTTTAGGTTATATTTTAGCCTTTGATATTTTTACCTCTTAAAAAATACCTACCTTACCTTCAGCCCAACTAAATCTTCACACTGAGTGCTGCTGTTTAAAATAGACAGTGTCAATTTGCTTTGCACTTATCACTCACACAGGAAAACCTGCCAGTTTGATCTCAGTGACAGTTGCTGCTTTGTGGGGCAGAAACCATTCCTAAAAAGTGAATGATAGGATGCGGTGATGTAGGATGTCACCACTGATTTCCAAAGAGTGTTGATACTGATGGAGAGCAGAGCAGGCAGCACGCAGAAAGGAACAGTGGCAGAACATGTAGTGAAGACAGAAGAAAGAGCAGTTATCTGCAGAAACCACTTACTTGAATCATGTTCCTGCCCTTCTTCTCCAGTGGTTATTCCAACTTTGCACAAAATTCCTCTCTCTCCTTTTTGTTTATTTGAACCTCATCTGCAAGGGCTATACTTTCAGATTGTGACATTGAAATTACAGCAGTTATCAGATGCTACTTGATCCTACTGTTTATCATCAGGGGTTTCACTCCATGTTGCTTAAGACAATGTGTGCAAGAAGTTCATTGGTTAAAATCCTAGTGATCCTAAAACCTTATCATAGATGTTGTCATCAAGGATAAAGACCAATATGACCAAGCACACAACATTGATTAATATTTGTGATTGTTTCTAAAATCACATGGCTGAGCCAATTATGGGATCAGGTAGGTGACCAAGGAAAGATGGAAAGAGAGTTTAACGTAAGTGTAAAGACAATTTACTGAAATACTTCTGATGACCAGGCACCAAAAATCCAGACAATAGAAAATGCTTTTGCAGGTCCCTTAAGTTTCTCTATATCTAAATATTGCTCAGAGCAGAAAATTGTATCCTTCAAAGTTCTGCTGAAAAGAAATAGATGTTAATTAAATATGTTAAGAAGAACTTTTACTACCAATAGGTCAATGCCAGACTCAATATCTTTAATTTCTGCAGGAATTTGGGTCCCAGTACTGAACCTTCCATGGAAGGTATTTGATACAAATTTAGAAGGTGCCTATGTGAGTTAGGAGTATGTCCTTCACCTTTTACAAAGACATCTGCAGATGTCCTTTTTCCAGTGACCAAGTCTTCCCTTGTTTCACACCAAGAGGCATAAGGCTTTTGCCTGGCCACTAGTGCAAGTGAGAGAAGACAAGTGGTAGTGAGAAGAGAAAGCGAGAATTCCGAAAGCAAGTGAAATTTATTTTTTTAAAAAAAGTTACACTTAAAAAAATAACATTAAAAGCTCTCGGATAACAATACATTTGTTATTACTTAGAAGCCAATGTATGACACGTCATGCACCTCAAGGAAACTTAGATATTTACGTGCAATATAGTGGGGAAAAAAGGGGGAAAACAGGAATCCTTGTGACTTTAGTAGTGTGACGTTTCATTCAGTAAAATGAGGTCAGTGTTGTTACCTTGGCCAGCACTTTTACCCGACATACGGTCACAAATTCTGTTTTTCAGGGGTGGGAAAGGGAGTGTTTCAACTCACTAAAAGAAGGGAACGCAACTTGGTGTGGACCTTTCTGCTCTGGTGAGCAGAGGCATCAATTCAGCTTCTTGTGTAACACAAAGCATTAAAACCTCCATCTCCACAAACCTCAAAATATGGGTAAGTTTTTAATTAGGTAGGCTGAACCAGATGCAAGAATGTGAGTGTAAGGACATGGCCCAGCTTTGAGACTCCTTGCTCTCAGCAGGTACTGGCCCAGGTTGTGGTGCAGGCCAAAAGGAGACTTGAAATCTGCAGTGTCTTGGAGCAGAGGAAAGAGGATCCTTGCGCTTCCACACATGCACCACGACAGACACAGGGAGGGGGCAACAAAGAGATGCATTTTCAAATGGGACAATGTGGTTTGAATGTATTTCTCAGAATTTGATTTTTTTAATACCTGGCTATTATCTCCACTGCAGCATTTCACCCTGGGCTGCAAGCTTCCCCTTGCACAGCAAGTGTGGCAGGTCAAGATTTGGAACAAGGGTTATGGCCAATATATGGCAACTAAACCAAACTGCTGCATTTTGGGATGCAGGTTCCCTGACAGCAGCAGCTGTAGATCACATTACTTAAATGCGGGTCACTTCACAGGTACAGGTTTTATAACTTTCTGTGCAAAATTTGAAGTGATACTGATAGTTCTCTTAAGGTTCCTGTGCTGAGTCATTTGAAAAATTGGTTTTTCATTGAGGACATCCCCAGCCCCTCTATCTTTTAAACTTCCAAGTTTGTAGCCAGCTTCCCAGACTTTGCAGTCACTGACATGCACCAGTCACCTATAAATGTTTCCCTGTCTAACTCTGTGCCATTGGGGTTTGTCCAGCTGTGCCCTACTCCGGGATGGAGCCCTTTTCACTCAAGATACACACGCTGTCCCTGAGTGGAGATGATGGAGGTACTGCTGTACTTCCATTCCAGGGCTGAACTGCTTGCCAAAGCACACATGGCAATATTCCTTCACCATCTAGGACAGCCCTAGCCCAGGCAGTGGGATGTAAATGCACAATTTTGTGATTTCCCCCAGTCCTTAGCAAGAGGTTCTACAGCTTACATTAGCACCCACCAGATATTTCTTACACAGGCTTTTTACTGTGCAGTGCCTGGTTAATTTTACTGCTAAATCATTTTCATACACGTATAGTCAGTAGGCATTGTACAGCTCAGAAGAAATGGATTGATACAGAAAATGTTTAACAGTCATAAATCTTTAAATATTTAATATGTGTTAGCGAGAACTGTCATTTCAGAAGAAGTCAGCCTAGAGATATGCCCAAAGATAAAGGATGCTTCAAGTCAAAGATCAACTCCTGACTATTTTCAACTGCTCTTTGTTTATATAAAGAACCACTTTTCTTAAGAGGCCACAGACATTTTTAGCACACGCTGGAAGGCTGAAAAGCTAGCTGTTCTCCTGGTGGGCATGTCAGCAATGAATACTAGATTGAGGAAACCAAAGGGAAATAGGAAAGACGGCAAAAAATTTCACAGAAGATTTACAGTGAGACCCAAATGAGGAACTTTCCAGGGACGAGAAGGGGGAACTGTTCCCATCCATCTGACCTGGAATAAATGTTACAAGGCTGCCACCATATGGCAACGAGTCTTTTCTCCCCCCACTCCTTATAGATTCCAAGGGAAAATAACACTGCTGGTCAGGCTTGTTCCCTTTCTCCTGGAAACCACTGGTAAAAATCTCACAGCCTACTCTTTTTAAAAATTGAAACCTGGATTTTCCTAATCTGTGCTTTATTAAACCGTGTTTGGCCTCATAAAAGATGGGTAAATCTTCTTAGACCAAGCAGATAATGTGTAAATAATCCTATATTTTAAAGTACATTAAGTAAGTGTATAAATCACAGTCACATAATATTCTGAGTTGGAAGGAATCCACAAGGATCATCAAGTCCAGCTCTTAAGTGAAAGGCCTCTGTGGGGATTGAACACTTGACTTTGGCATTGTTAGCATCAGCTCAACCCAAATGAGCTGATTTGATGTTATGTATATATATATATATGTATATATATACACACACATATATATACACAGACTTCAATTATGTATATAAACATGTGATTTATTACATATTTAATACATACATGCATATATATACACACATGTACACGATCTAAATTAATCAGTTTGTTATTTATTAAAAGAGAATGTATCCGTAGTCCCACACATGGAAACCACACCAAAATGCTCACCCCGCAAAAACAATATTACCTTCTCATCAGGTGTAGGGGAGAACATTTTTTCTTCCATAGGATGCCTTGAATAGTCATAAGGATAGGTCACAACCAGCTCACCCCCATGGAGGCTGGCAGAGAGCACAAATGGGATAGACCTCAACCACTTCATGACTGCTTTTGTCTCAGGGGCCACCTGAAATCCAGGAGAAAAAAAACAAACCTGTGACTATTCATGCAGCTCCAAAGGGACTTGATCCCGGGCAGGATGAAGCCCAGGGGAGAAGGGAGTGTGTCAAAAAGAGTGTGTTGAGCCTTTTTGTCTCTTCCAGCCCAAAAGATACCGGAGGGAGAAAGTCAGTTTGTTCCAGGGAATGGATGATACACATTGTTCACTGTGGAAAAACTGGAACAAAAAAAGAAAGAGAAAATTTGACAGAAGAAGAAACTTTTCTTTACAGTGACATTTTCACCACTTCAAAGTGATGATGGCAGTACTTTAGGCCAGAAAACTTATGGTATTTTATCACTACTTACCAAACTCCCTATCTAATTTTATTTCTGAATCAGGAGGATTGACTTTGAATGGATAAGCTGGAAGAGGGGGATAAATTTGCAATTCTTATCACTTGTTGAAAATGCATTTGCTATCCTTTGGTCCAGGTTAATCTGCAAATAAATGAAATCTAATGCATACAAAGAGCAGCAATGCTTGCAGTTTACCTGCCGTGAACTGTGGCAGATAAGTCGCCAGGTTTGGGGGTTTTTGACAGTCCCTCCTCAGTAACAGCGCCAAGGGAGAGGGCATCGGACTCCAAGAGATGTTCAGGCATCCAGTATGCAGGAGGCTCCTTCACCCCGTTCCCGAGGAGTCATTTCTGGGCCCTGCTCCAGTGTTAGTTCATTCTTAGGGGTAACAGTGTCATCTGGTGGCCGGTCACTGCAAGCCCAGACTCATGCCAAAGTCGAGGTTCTTTTCCTTGCAGCTGGGGGAAAACCTGAGGACAGAGGCTGCTCATCCGTACTCTGCACAAGTGCAGATATGCAGGTTTTATAAAAATGAGAAACATCTGTCACGATGAACTTAGTCCAGCATCTATTTAAGGCTGCTAATACTGCTTGTCACCTTTTGCTTTGACCCCATCAGCTGTCAGAAAACCAGGCAGCCAGGGCCCCAGAGTGCCTGGTGACTGACAGTGTGCAGGGAAAAAACATCCAGAACAAACAAACAAGAAAGCTCAACCAAATCAACCGAATAAAACCCCTAAAGACCTATACATTTGTATTTCAACAATAGTAATTCCTGTTTTCTTTGGATCAGTCCCTAATCTGCTATTGTTAAAAAAACGTTTGGGGATCCACAAACCCAGGTGTGGAGCAGAAAAAAACACTGTGAAGCAAAGGTGCACCATGGATGTATTATAGCTCCATCAACAAGGCAGAAAGCCAAGGAAAAAGCAATGTCTAAATATAGTTTTACCTGGAATGATTTAAGATATTGCCTTGTCTATTCCTGACCTAAGCAGGAGACTACCTCCCTATAGATGCCATAGTTTGTAATCAAGCCCTTCTAGGTTTCCTTAAAATGCCCTTCTGTAGCTATTGATCTAACCAGTGCCTTTAGCCACTGCAAGTGTGAAAGGCTGTACCTTATACTAGGGAAAAAATGGGACTCTGAGTCTCCCACTGCTGCAAGAATCATTAAATCAGTAGTTTGTGACTAGCGTATTAGCACAAGCCAGTTTGTGCCACTGATCCCCAGGAGAAACAGGCCAGGTTTATTTTGTCTATCAGCCTAGGGGTAGCCTCTGAATCTCTGTGTCACAACCCTTTCAACTTTGGCATTTAAAAGAGGCAACTTAAAAAATGGGATGCAACAGGTAGAGTCTGATCAACTAAGCAACACACAGAATGCACTTTGCACACCAGAAACCTGATCAAGGGTTTTTTACATAATAGGGAATAATAAACAGAGAATTTACAGGAAGGGCATTACATTGAAAAAAAAAAAAAAAAAAGGCAGGTAAAGGACATTCCAAAAGGAAAGGACTTTTTGTAGTCTTACACACCGACTCACACAATGCAGAAGTGAGAGAAGAAAACATCCCCCAGGTTTCCTGACAAGGAATGTGGCAGTGTCCAAAGAATGCTATCTGCACCAAAGTATTTGTTTTTCTGGCCTCTGTACAGTGTCCTGGAAAAACTTGATCATGATCCTTATCCTAGTAGTGTTTGGGACTGAACCAACCACTCCCACCTGAACATGGGAAGTTCATCCTTTGCGCCCATCTCTTCTGAAGAGAAGACTCAGATGGCTTGTAAGGGACTGTAAGTGTCACTGCCTGTCCTGTGGATCCCTGTTTGGGAGTTCCCGGGGTGGCTGAGCAGCTGGCACCAACCTCACACCCTCCAAGCCCATAGCACCAGCACTCCTGAGGAGGACGCTGCCCCAAAATTCCATCAGCACCCTGCCCTGCTGCAGCTGCCCCAGCTGCCCCGGATCCTGCTGCCCATGCCTGACATAGCAACAGCCCTGCTTTCAAACTACAGCCTTGGGCCTTGATAAAATTTTTAAGTTGCTTCTGCAATTCAGTGGACAAGAGTAAAATCAAAAGTTTTATTTGAGGTCTCCTAATTTCAGTCCTTCATCCTTATCAGGCAACTGGAAGTAGACACCTGTATAAGCCCCAAAACACTGCTGTCTCACAGAGCCAGTGTCTCATTGAGCGAATGTTGTTGAAAACCAGGAGTTTCAACATCACCATTTTTATCCTAATAACATTTCAGTGGTATCAGTGATTAAGGCTTTGAGATGTGCACATCCTGGTTCAGCTCCACCAGATGATAGCAGACCTTATCTATGTCACTCTGGCCCTTGACTTTTCCTTTAATGTGGATTTTGTGGGGTTTGACTTTTTTTCACCAGGGCTTTTGCTTTAAAGTTAGATGAGATCAATTTTAAAGTACCATCTCACAAAAATAATTCAAAGCACAATTAGAAAACAGCTAAATTATTTCTGCATGAGTACAGAGAAGGGCCACTACCCTTTTTAAACCTGAATCTCATTTCTGTCGATTATACTGCAATTAGTCACTGTCTCCATGGCTTTCAGAAATTTCTTTTTTCCTTTTTAAAAGCAGCCAGACTAATTTTCCTAAAGACTATGCCAGCCTCCACTGGCATAGACTTCTGAATTCTGTTTGAATCAAGCCAATTGAACTGACTTTATTTCAGATGAAGCCTGAAGTCTCTCTGTTTGAGCCCTCAGACCACTTATTACAATAATTCATAATAGTGGGGAACAAAACACACTGTATAAAGCCAGGCTTTCGGGGAGCAGGAGCTCTGGCAGCGAGCTCGCTTTCTGCTTCCTGATCTTTATACAATGCCCTGCAACACTCAGGTAATTACTTTAATAAGGCAGGTAACAAACACTATTAAGTAAATGAAAGCTGAGATGCTGGTGTTGAAACATTCAACCTAATGCTCCCGCATGTACAAAGCTCTACTGTGAGAGCCATGGGTTCATCTCTCTCACAAAACTGAGGCTCATTATGGGAGAGCTGATTTGGCAGTCCTGTGGTACCACCAGCAGAGGAGACACAAGGCTATGAGACCACTTACTGCCATGTTTGTGAACCACAGGAAACTGCAATCAGCAAGGAGGTTTTGTGGTGCCACCAAGGCCACAGGAACACTGGTTCCCACATTTGTTCTGTAAAGCACATGGATTTGGAGAAGCTTTGGGTGTGGTTTATGTGAGGACCAGCTTTGGGGCCAGGAAGGCACCTAAAAGTTCCCTAAGCTTTGGTGCCCTGAAGAATGATTCATTGGATGGTCACATTATTTCTCCTTTAAAAACAAGGAAAGGTTTGCAGAAGAGATGTATTTGTAAGTCCAGGACTGCACCCACTGAGGCAGAGCTCAGGGTGGTTGTGTGCTAAGGCTCCCTGGTCCCCTGGCTGTGGTGACAGACAGCCCAGGGTGACCAGCATACTGCTGCTGGGGCAGAGCTGTTAGAGCAATGTTAGGCTGTCTCCACCCATCCCTTTACAAACTGCTGTAATGTTACACAGTGTTTAAGAAAGCTAAATACGTGGTTGTGAAAATGACTTCCGCAAATGGCTCCCTGCCACTGACCATGTCACAGACCAGCAGAAGAACCAGGGCAGAAGCAGGACTTGGAGAGGGAGGAGGATAGAGCCAGGAAATCCAGAGTTACGGGACTCTGGGCTGCACACAGTGAGACAAGCTCACAGGCACTGGCAAAAAAGGGGGTCAAAGACACGCTTGTCCTTTCTCAGTGTTCCTTGGGTCCTCAGCACTGCTCCTCTGGACACAGAGAGAGTAAGCACATGGCTGGAGGGACATACATTGAAAGGTTGGTGGGCTTATGCCCCCAGTATCCCCTCAAATAGATAGATTGAAAAGGCCTTCCCCCTGGACTCCTGGCTTCAGCCATTTCAAATGTACCTGGGTTCCCTTATCCGGGTTGGTCTCCCTGCCCCATTTGCTATCTGATATACCTTAGCCCTGCTACCTGAAACTGCTGTCCTTAACCACGCCCATGAAATCCCCCCACTGGTTCTGGCATCCCCTCTCCACCCCCTGCCCTCTCTCCATTGCTCTGGTGACCTTTGTAACCTCGCGCAGAGGGCAGATCCCTCTCTCTGTCCCTGGAGCCCTTTGTAAATGAGAGGCCTCGTGTTTGTTCTGCCATCTGCGCACATGGTTGGAATAAAGCCTTGCAGAATTCCATACAGAGGGCCTTCTTGGATTACTTCTTTCTCTGCAACAGCTTCTCTGCCAAAGCTATCCGGTGAGACTGTGTGGGGGTAGTTGCAGCTGCATTGTGCCTGGCAGTGCCTGGGAAGAGGTAATGCCTGGGAAGGCAGCAGCATTTTAAACACCCCAGAAACACACAGACTGCTGTTACAGATCTCCGTCCTTTCCTTCCCATGTTGGAGCAGGGGCAGGGTGTGAGGAGCCCTCCCCGTCACGTGGAAGGAGCACCAGGGATAACGTGTGATGAACTGACCACAGCCGCCATTCCCAGTCCCCCTGTACCACAGGGGGGAAGTAAATACAGAACTCAGGTCCAATATTAAGCCTGGGAAGAAGGCAGAGGTTGGGGGGAGAAGTGTTTTTAAGATTTCTCGTTACTCTACTCTGATTTGATTCATAATAAATAAAATAAATAAAAATAATTTCCCCAGGTCTGTTTTGCTTCTGATGTTAATTGGTGAGCAATCTCTCCCTGTCTTTGTCTTGACCCAAGGGATTTTAGTTATATTTTCTATCCCCTGTCCAGCTGAGGAGGAGAGTTATAGAGTGGCTTTGGTGGGCACCTGGTGTCCAGCTAGAGGCAACTCACCACAGGGGTTAATCAACATCTCTCTGACTTCCTTCCTAAAAATCCCTTTTTTTCCCCCAGCTAGTTTCATTTGGCCTCGGACTCTGCTCCACAGCTCTCAACTCTTCTTTACCATCTGAGGCTCTGTACTCTACTTGTATTTACCAGCTCATTGTTATCTGTTATTATTCAGTCAACAGTTGAAAACTTTTAAACTTTTGATCTTATAATCATGCAGAAATTCAGTTGCATGAGTTGGAATCTGTGAATACATGCATAAAATAGAATAAACTAATTGAACTTAGTTATGTCAAAAATTAGTGGTCTAATACACTGTGCATTACTGAGCCTCTCACAGCCTTGCATCTTCATGTGCACATTATCCTGAGGAAGTGAGGTGCTTTTATCCAGATTTTACTAATGTGAAATGGGGTACCAGAACACTGTGGCAGCATCAGGGATGCCTTTGGGATTTAGACCTGGCTTTATATAAGACCACCTGCAGCAGAGTAGGAACCTGAAGTATGATCTCTCAAATCTTCTAACGGCAGATACTGAAACAATCCTGTTCCCCTCCTGTCTGAGGCTTTGTGCCACCAATAAATACCTAATTAGAATAAAATGAGTTTAAAAGCAGAAGAAAAGCAGAGCTCCCAACATCTGAACCACCAATTTAGCTTCCTGTGATTCTTCTTTCAATGGAAGCTAAGTTCCCCTGAGTGCTGCTAGTGCCAGGGACTGCTGGGCTGCCAGCAACCGAGGTAGGGCTGAGCTTTCATTCCTGACATAACATTGCACAGAGTGGAGTGAGGATGAGTGTGAGGCCCTGCAGTGCTGCCTCCATCTTGCTTCCACCCTGGAACAGCAACTTTCCCTTCCAGCAACATTGCAGCTTGACAGGCTGTTTCCATTGCCCTATATGGCTACAGTAATTTATAAACCTCCTCTTTTAATGGACGATATCACCACACAACCTCACATGCAGCCTTTGTACATTTTCCATGGCAAAAACTCCTACTGCATCAAACCTGTGCAGAGCCTAGTGCAATGACAACCAAATCCATAAAGCCTTTAACATGCACCACAGTTTAAAGCACTCATGATGGATCATTACACACTTGTGACCCCCTTGTAACAGTCATTATTCTTAATCTGAACCAGCAAAGTTCAAATTATCCACAAATTTTCCAAATGATTTGTGACACCTGCCTCTTTGGCCAGACCTATACCATGATTTTCATGCCAATTCTGAGCCTGTCCACTTCAGTCCTACTCATAAAATCTGCTTATAAGCAAATAACTTCAGAACAAGCAATCTCAGTCTCCTAACTCCTGAGCTGCTCTGCGTTATATATGATTCATAGAATGTGTAATTCATACCTTACCCCACCAGTAGGACTGTGGAATGGGGATGTGGTCCAGACGGGCCCCGCGAATCCCAGCTCTTCTGTAAGCCTCAGATGTCAAATCTGGGAAATTTCTGTTCAGGTCCAAGTTCTGGGCTGTCTGTCTTCCGATGACCCATCCATTGTAACCAGCCCCCTATTTTGTCACACAGAAGCAAACTTCAGAATAGAGCCCTGTCTCAAAATAGCACTTTGTGGAAATTGATTAATCAAAGGGAAGTTTTAAAAGAGGTAAACTGAAAATGTCTGTACTGATAAAAACCCACTCTTATTAATTAATCACATTTTCTCCCCATGAATATTAATGCACTAACAAGCATTCAGGAAGTGTTCCACTCACCAGTGATGTGAATCATGAGAGGAGCACAGGAGCCTCTTGCTCAGAGCAGCATGCAGGGTGAGTTAGAGGAGAAGAAAAAGAAAATACAATTGATGCCCCAAGACAGGATGAGGCTGAGTGCAATAACCCCAGACTCGTACAACTGACGGAGCTCACCACATAAGCAACACAGAGAAAGAAAGGTGTAGTTTCATGCTAGTGATGGTAGAGAAAACAGTGAGGGGAAAAGAATGTCAGGTAACAAATAACAGAATCTTTGTTTTCACAGGTCTCCCTCAGGCATGAGTTGATCTCTGAAAACTGCCATCCGTTGTAAAACTTTGACAATACAGAAAATATTCACATTTCATTATGCTACAGTTTTGAAACAGGGGGAACATGTATTGCACGGTATTAAACTGCATTTCCTTATAAAAAAATGTAAGTCATCATAGTGAGTCAGTAGGCATTTTGTTCTAGAACTGATAACAGAGAGTGCTAAGTGTGTGAAAAGGTAACACAGTCATTCCCACATCATCACATGCAGGCAGCAAAAATGACAAATATGGCTCTGATTTCCTCTTAGTTCTGTTCACACCATCTTTGGAAAGCAATGCACCACCAAGCCTACCTGGGATTCTGGCAGTCGATTATTAATGTTCCCTCTTTTCCATGACACTTTCCCCCCAGTTTGTTCTTTCCCATGGGTAATTGTAGAAACACGAAGGTCTGAACATCTCCTTATAATAAAACTTTACCTCTTCTGCAGCCAGTTCATACCCATCAGGGTTCAGTGAAGGCAGGAGATGAATTCTGGTGTTATTAATCAAGGTCTGGATGCGAGGGTTCCCAAGAAGATACTCTGAACACAGATATTGTGCAAGGTATATCAGCAGTTCCTTCCCCACAACTTCATTTCCGTGCATGTTGCCAATGTACTTAAATTCTGGCTTGACTGTGCAAAATGAAGTAATAAGATGCTTTAATTTGATTATACCTGAGTGGCTTCCAAAATTAGACTAGCCTAAGTTGCTTACCAATGAGTCAAAGTTTTATTTACGCTAATTTCATGCACACATTCCTGCAAATAGCACAGCAGTTCCAGGTGAACTTCCCTCCATTACACATCAGTTCAGCAACAGTTTAAATAGTGTGAAATAAACGTAAATCCAAACTGTCAGGTTTCCAAATCATAAGAGGCAATCATTGTTCTGAGCTTTTGCTAGGATCATCGTTAGCTGTGAACAAAGGATACTGAAAACAAAAATGTCAAGGCATGGCTGGGAAGGAACAGAATAAAACCCTGGCACTCTGACCTACCTTGGGCAGCTTCAATGCCTTGTCACAGATCCTAGAAACAACCTACAGATGTGTAATATATTACCAATTTATTTGGAAAGAAGTTGGGTTATGCATAAAAAGGGGCTTTCAGGCTGAATAGCCTTGGAATAAGCCTATTAGAAATACGTAACTTCACAATTCCCTGCAGTTATTCTCTCAATTTCCATCCTTCCTTAGAGACTAATGGCAAGCAAAAAATAGGTGCACTTTGGAGATACCCTTTCCTGTCTATTCCTTCATCTTTGCCTTTGATCCTGGCCAGCCTTGAGCACTAGACACTGGCGGGGGCCTGGCACAGAGCTATTATGCCACTTGCTCAGGCTGGTAAAATCTCCAGCTCCGGGGTTATTCCCACCTCCTTTTATGCTGTCCTGAGCAGCATGAAGCAACAGATTTAGAGAAAAAATGCTAGGAAATGTGATAAACTTCCATCTTTTATCATACCATATCACAGTTTTTATTTAAAAGCCTGATTCATAGGCTTTGTGTTTTCCTGGCAAATGAAGTATAAGCTTAAAAAGACACCTGCAATTTATTTTCTTTGAAAAAGAGAGGAAGGATGATAGGCCAGGAAAATGTAATGTAGATCTTTGCTCTGTTAATGACATCAACTGGGGCCTGATTAAGTTTAAAGGCCTCTCAAAATACCTCTAGACCATGCAAGGCAGCACGGCTGAGAGCAAACAAAGCTACCAGTATTTGCTGTCCTCTCTGACTCCCCTGCAGCACAGCACACAGAGGACACAGCAGCCTGACCTGAGATCATAATCTCAATAAAGTAGTAACTGAGATGTAGTTCAGTTCTGCCACACTGCTGAGGCTGTGCTGATGCTGGAGCTCTTCTGATAAGAAGCAACCTGAGGCTCTCAGCAACGTCCATAGCAATCCACCATATCTAGACAAGTATAATTTTTGAGCTGGGAGCTGGTAACTGGAAAATAATACCTAATATTTCCCTAGGAAGTTATCTGCTTTGTGAAGAATTTTAAACACTTAAATATCTGGCCCTTGCTGTCTTAGTGATGGAACTACAAAATGGAGATTTGCACTGTTCCCCTCTGCAGAAAATCTGTGAGGAGTCACACCCTAATGTTTATATTAGCACCTATATACAGTATAATGGAATCTATTCAGGTGCTATGATAACATAGATTCCGGGTATCAGCCACCTGTTACACTGACAGGAACAGCACTGACATGAATCTCTGTTCAGGAGGATTGTTTTCTGTGCTGGATCATCCTTTTTTGGTGTCCATGTCCTTCCGCATGTGAGGCCTTCTCAGAAGACCTGTGTATTTTAGGATGTGAAGGACAGTGAGGAAATGGTAGATGATAGGGAGGGCGGGTCAGTAACAGAAAAGTATTCCAAATTTCTACCTTGGGCCCAAATAAATAACAGCCATATCACTGCAACTAACTACAGGGTGATACAAGGAACAGGATTACCAGGCATGGTCATGCACAGAGGCCATAATAGTAAGAAATTGCTACTGGGTTGTAATTGCTACAAGGAATCATCAGCTATCACTGTAATTCAGGAACACAAGGAAGAAGAAATGTTTTTGAATCAATGCTTTTTACAGTGTAAGTGATGTCCCAGTAAAAGGGCTTGCTTTCACTTGGATGATGTGGTCTCCCCTCAAGCAACCTGACCAACACTGATATAACTCACGCAGCTCATGGTGTCCAGGCTTGGTTGAAAACTCAATCACAAAAAGATCCTTCCCTTCAAAACTGCGACCTATGCTGTAAGTGGTTGCAATGTGGGAGCACTTGGAAGCAGTCTTCTTCAGCGTGCTCACCATTTGAGAGTACGAGTGGTGTTTGAACTGAATAAAAGTTGCTGGCAAGTCTGAAGACAAATCTTCCTCAGCATCTACTTCTCCTGCATTGAAAAATCATAATACAGTGCTTAAAACCATAGTGTTCAGTGGATTGTATGAAAGCCTGCACTTTTTTGCAAAACATCTTTATAAGTACAATTATGGAAAATAAAGCTGAAATCAAAACCTTAAATGTATGTGGTACATG
The DNA here is from genome assembly GCA_013400735.1 of Pomatostomus ruficeps. NCBI lineage: Eukaryota > Metazoa > Chordata > Aves > Passeriformes > Timaliidae > Pomatostomus > Pomatostomus ruficeps. Next base: position 92,778 of record VYZT01051422.1, on the reverse strand, counting down.
CTACACTGTTTATTGTGGCATGTTTTATTTGCATATGCACACTGATAAACATTTGTGCAATCTCCAGTTACAATTTGGCCTTTGGCATTCTAGCTCATTTTAGTAACCAATTGTGCAGATTTTTCCCTTTCAATTGGTAAATCATTTTTTTTTTTTTTTACGAGATTCATCTGTCTTCAGCTATCTGGATCTTCTTCATCTAAACAAGAATCTGTGACAATCATTAATGAGAATATTTTAATGAGCTGTTAAGCTTGACAGGCAGTCACAGATGTATGAGTGCACTAAGGTTTCCATTTTTAAATAAAATATTTCAAATATATAGACAGCTATCACACAGGACAGGCCTTATCTAAATGCATCCAAACACCTTGCTCTGAGCTGCCCGTCTTGAAGCTCTTTTTTAAATGAGGGAGAGAAATAGATACTTCTTGAGCACAGTTTAATTAAGTGTTTAAAACAGGTGGAAGAAAATTAATGACACATTACCCGTCTCTACAAAGACAACAGGCTGAGATGACAAACGAAGAGGTTTTGTGTCACAGATTTGTCATGCTGAGGGAGATGAGACCCTCCCCACGCAGACAGGGGGTGCCAGCAGAGTTTTGTTCCTTACCTCGCAGCTTTGCCAGCGGGTCAAAGCACCCCTCCTCCTCCCCAGCGAAAAAGCGGTCACAGTCTAAGAAGTAGGGCCAGGCCATGTCTATTGCATCAAAGGCAGGGAGGCAATTTTTTTTGAGGTTTTCACAGACGTGCCTGCAGGGCTTTATGGCTTTGTCCTTTTCACACTGCGGGGCCAGCACTGAGCAGCCCAGGAGCCTTAGGTCAGGGTTGCATTCCCCCTGGAGCAGGTTGTGCAGCACGCTGATGAGGAGATACTCGGAGCTGTACTCAATCACTTCTCGAGACTTCTGATCCAGAAAATTAGGATACACCATTTGAGTATAGGCAACATCAGTACAAGAACTCAGGGCAATGTCCACGCATTTTGCTATGAAAAGATAAACATAAGAAAAATAGCTTTTTTCACTGACATTCTGGACAGATCAAGGACAACATCACAAATACCACATCTAGTGAACTTATTTCCTTAGTTCTCAGATAGGCTGGAAACAATTTGCAAATTGAATTAAAACTACTTATAGAAAGATGATGAGAAGCATGCTTGGTCTGGAGATATAATTTGAGAAAATTCCTAAAAGAAAGGTGGGAATTTGCTGGTGATAAACAATCAGATTCCTGAATAAAAGAGTACTTGTGATATCACTCTCTCCTGTCCTTGCCTTTTTATATGGATTCCCTGAGTAAGTGTGAGAGCCTATAGGTTTTTTTCTTTAAAAGGGAACAGATTTTCTCTGTTTGGCCCTACAAAATTTGTAGAGTATAAAAACACTGAAATTACAGACCTTCCATGAAGTTTGATTGAAACTGGCTAAAGAGATGAAAAGTCATTCTGGTGTTTAACTCACAGGCAAGCAGGCCCATAAATATGATTACATGTATGTTCTCATAAACCCAGTACATTTTAGGAAATCAGGTTAGGAGGTCTTAGGAAGGATAAGTGTTGGTAATACTTTCAACCCACTTAGAGATGAAAAAGAGGATCAGAAAGACATCTCTTCAAAAAATTACTGGCTATAGTAGTAATGGGTCTACATTTGAGCATCCTTCTCTTGGTAATGAGTTTGGCTGATAACAAAAACTGTTGTCATAGCAGCAAAATACTACACTGTGTGAAAGAGCACATTTCTCTTGTGAGAAAACCCACTATAGCATCAACATGAGAATACTTGTCAGGAAACCATGAAGAAATACTCATGGTTTTGAGGTTCTCCAAGAACAACAAGGAAAGACACTTCATACCTTTCTGTACAGTTTGGCATTGACCTGTAAATAAAGAGGAAAAGAAAAATCATTATGCGGTTGTCGCTGTTGAACCGCTAGCCGAGTGAAGAAATCGAGACGGTTGAGTGGCAAAATCTGACTTTATTATTTAATTATAAAACTTATATAGACTTTTCAAAGGTTGTCTGGATTGGGTCAATCCAAAACCTCCCCCTAGGCTGATTGGCCAGGCTAGAACTGCCCATGTTTTCCAGAGACCGTTTCAATAACATCTAAACCTTATCTTTATTTATAAAACATAGGAAGAAGAAGAGAAAAATTCCCATGAGAAAGAATCTGTGTTACTACATGCAGTGGGTATACATGGTTCCTCCCTTGTGTTAGGAATTGTCTGTTCTGGTATCCCCACAGAGGCTGCTGCAGCTCTGCATCCTGAGGTCCAGCCATACCAGGAACAAGCACATATTCCCAGCAGGCACATATCAGAGAATCACAGAATAGGCCGAGTTGAGAAACCCCATTCACCCTCACCCACGCACAGTTAGTGCCTAGGAAATGTCACTAAGCAAAACCTACGTCTTTTTTTAATCTGGTTTAGTCTAAAAGTCCTTATGAGTCCTTCTGTGCATATCAAGGTGTTTTATGGATCTGCCCTAAAAGATCTACTTTTCCCACATAATGTTGTGGATACCTTTCCTGTAAAGCAATTAAGCCTTTGGTAGATATGAGAGGACTTTATTTCTTCCTCATCCTACTTCATCATATCTCTAGCAGTTGCATTTTGTCACACTTTTAATAATATCTTTAAGCTAATTACTCACCTCCCAACTACTCTCACAGGAAAGCTTTTCCAAAACATCACTCTTCTAATGGCTAGAAATTGCCTTTTAATTTCCTGTTTAAAAGTACTTGTGGCCAGTTTCTATCCATTGTTATTGTGCCAGCATTGTCCTTTAGCTTAAGTAGCTCTCTGCATTCCCTGGTGCATTCCTTCATCCTGTGTTTGCAAAGAGCAATCAGATCTCCTCTGTTTTCCGTTTACTAGGTCAAATAAATGATGCTTTCTTGACTTCGAAGGAAAATAGTTTGATGACCCAGGAGATGCCTCTTTTGCTCCTGTAGCCAATGATTCTGTATTGTCCTACTCCAATACTGGCAACTAAAGAAATATATTTCTACCAAGGTAATAGAGTTGGTTTCACCAGTGCCTTGTAGGAGCTAAACCACTGTGTGCAAGCCTGAACACCAGCAGATTCCCTTTCCTTGTGAGGTACTGGGGATCTGTTCTACTGCTATTTCTTCTTGCTGTCACTGGGGGGAGAGGCATCTAGCTTCTTGCCCAGTAAACTGAGCATTTGTCCTCACAAGAAAAAATTCATTATGTTTTCTTTTTTTCCTGCTAAAGAGAGTTTAAACTTCTACTCCTGGCATATTTGTTTAAATGTAATCATCTGCATATGTGTTGCTAATGAGTTGATCATTCTTTAGCCAAAATAAAGTCATTGTAATGAGAACAAAATTAACCCTGGGATTTTGTCTTGAAGGGGAACATTTAATTGCAAATTAGTCTGGTTCTATATTATGGATTGTAATTGAGCCACATTACCTCATAAAATAAATGAGGCATCAGAACTAGCAGAAACAGCTCATCCCCAACACCAACGAGTTCTGTTAAGCAGCAAGCTAGAAAAAAATGACATGCATATAAACTCCTTTCTGGCTCAGTACATTATGCTAATTGTATTAAATAATACCTGCTTCATCAACAGTGCCTTCCATTATAAGATTTCAGTGTTTCCCCTAGCTAGGCACAATCCCCTCTGTGAGTTAGTTATTAAGGTCAAGGCATTTCTAAAAAAGCTTCATCTCAGCCAGATACTGCACGTAGTGTTACATCTGGGGACAATCAAGAAATAGCATTTTATACAATGCTAGCTGGGAGAGAGAAAGAAATGATGTCTTGTTAGCAAGAGCTCCAGCAATTAATCCTGCTGATAAAATCAGATGTCACTACCTCCCGAATCTGGATAGCCTTATACACTAACACCATCACACTCACATTTGAGAGACCTTGGACACAAGGCTGGAGTCAGCCAAATGTTCCTTACAGAGGGAAAAACAGTGTGGAGAGGACTGGCTTGAGTTTAGCCACGTCTCAATGAGGAGAGTGACACTATCTCTGTTTATCACCAGGGTCATTAGCAAGGAGTCCCCTTCATTACCGTGAGGGGTGGATGAGAAATATTTGACACCTTTTTTTCCCTCTCCTGAGCAGAAAATGAATGTATTGTAGGTATTATTTTAGACTAGAGGGTTGTATGTGCTGGATTTGAGGATTATAAATGGTCTTTCTACAACTGCTCACATTTCCTCAAAGGTAAGAGGCATTTTCCTCTCTGCTGGCTCCAGGACTAAGCTACAAATGTTCTTTTTGTTTATCTCTGAGACATGCGAAAATCAAATAACAAAACTGAGGCAACACACAATCTTCCCAACTGCTTTTGCTGTGCAGGGGTGCTATAGCCATCAGTCAGTCTGAGCTGTGGCACAGGCCTGTTCTCAATGGCATCTCAGAATTCTGCTTACTCAGCTGAAGCAAAGACGTTCTGGCAACACACTGGAACAAGCAGAGGAAACCAAAAGGAAAAGGCAGCAGGCGGGGTCTGGACGTGGTGCTGCTTCTCCCTGCTCCAGCTCTCCGAGAGCAGCAGCCTTGCTGCATTTAGCAGATGCCTCTTTCTGCCCAGCTGGCCAGAAGCAGAGACATCGGGAAGCAATGTATAGCTGATGGAGGAGACATGAAATTCCGCTAAGTCATGCACTGTCCCTGGGTTCACCTGAGGACTGGCTCCTTTTGTGAGCAGGAGGAGAGGAGAAGACAGCTCTGGTTTCAGACTGTGCTACCTGTTGTCTACACTTTGATATTTTTACCATATTTATATAGGGAGAGGAAATCTATTAAGCAGCACGGCTATTGCTCATTAACAAAGATGATGACTGAAAAGGATAAATCTAATTTTTAGATAAGAAACCAAATCCTTATAAATCTTTTCCATGGCAATGGAAGTTATTCATCTCAGCATGAATAAAGCAGGGGTAATTCTGCAACACCCCAGTTTAGTGGATAAAGCTTTTCCACTGCTTGTGATCCAAGATGCCTCTTACAAACTCAAAGCTACCAAGACTCACACACCAATTAGCAAAAGTGGCTCCTTGCTCTTGGGTTCTAAACCCAGATCTAAAACTAAAACGAGATCTAAGCCTCACACTTTTGCAGCATACCATGGCGTTTTCTCTCAATCTCTCCTTACTAGGGATACCTATGCAACTTCTGCTGCTGTAAGAGGCCACCTCTTCCCATCATGCAAGCTGCCATATGACCCATAGAACAGCCACAGCTCTGTCTTGTAAACACCCAGGAGTGACACAGCTTGAGATTTCAGGTTATTGGGAGTCAATATACATAAAAGCAGGAGAGAAAAGGCCTGGTTTATACCAAACCTTGCTTTACAGCTCGCCATAAATGTGTATGTGTGCTGATGTGGTACTTTGACTTTCCCAGCGTTTCCTGATGCCAATGCTTACATGTGTTGGAGGGTGCAGCTCTGCAAGGGCCAAGGATAACTCTGCAGTGTGTGTGCTTATATAAATAAGTGTGGATACACGTAGCTGGGCCAGCGCCTGCCTGCCTGGAGAGCCAGCAGCAGGAAGCTCTCCAAGGCCAGCTCCCAGGCTGCAGCTGTACGCTCCGTTCCTGCAACCTTGCATCCACCGGCCTGGGCCTCTGCACACAGAAATCACCAGGACATGCCCATCCCCACCCGTGACAGCTCCGTTTCTCTAAGCTCTGGCAATGCCAGCAGAGTTCAGCCACTCCCTTCCTCATTTTCATAGGAGAAATGACAGGCAATGATACACAAAGAGTTTCCCAGGTCTCCCAATTCACTTGGCAGGCTTCAGTTGCTGCTTCTTCTGTGCTTGAAAGAGTCTAAACTTTTTCGTTTTTTTAGTGCAAAGGCTTCCCTGGCCTCAAAGGAAGACAGTGTCACCTCCTCTCAAAGTCCCATCCACCGACAGGTTGGTACAGAGAGACCTTTTCCTTCCTGACCCAGAACAGCCTTTTCAATTTTTTATGTTTATTTTTGTACTCTAGCTCTTCTACCAGAGCTACAAAAGTCCTTTCAGTAGCACAGCTTCTATTTAAGGTTATGGATAAAATAACTTATTGAAGAGGAGAAAAGCCATTTCAAGCTTTCTGAGCTCTCTCTATAAAATACACTTCTGGTTTTAATTTGCAAAGGCAAGCTTGAAAATCTACAATGCAGCACATACATATTTTACTGCCAAGCTTACATTTTTTCCTCTTGATGATTCAGCACCAAAGGAAGCAAGCTGCTATGATTAACCCTAACACAGACAACAGAGCTCAACAGCTACTTCCAGTACCATGGACTGGCCAGTTGCCTTTTCAAGAGCAAAGCCAACCACAGACTCATGCAATTGATGACCTGAAATAAGCCCAAGGCCCAGTCTTAAATCTAAAATACCTAAATCATTCAGTGAGGCAGACTGGTAGGGGTGTGCTGGTCTTTACAGTATAAATTATCTCATCTATTTTGATCTGCACTAACCAGCACACCCCGTCCCAGCTTTCTGGGCTTCTTAAAATATTTTTTTTAACTAGAAGAACATATGTATTCATTTTAGTCTGTTTATAGTCAAAACATCCACTTTTCCAAACAAAGCATTTCACTTCCTTATCACGTTACTATTACTCTCCTGGCTGTCCTGTATGGTTCATCAAGCTATCTTTCAGTGATATTCTGCCGTTGTCACTAAAGAGACAAAACTTAGTATCAGTAGCAAGATACAAACACTGCTGAGCTGTACCATTTTGCAAAACACTGGAACAGCACCTTCAAATGGCAAAGCACAGCCTGCTTCCAGAGCCAGCTCCTAGCTACAGCCTAAGGACAAGGGCAGGGCAAGATCCATTATATAACACTAAAATGGATCAGAATCAGCAGGAGGAGGATGTGGAAGGCGTGGAGACATAAGGGGACTTGTGGCAGAGTAATGAGAGAGCTGAGTAACTTGGGCAGGGGGAGAATGGTTGAGCAGAAAGCCCAGAAGAGAAAGCAGCTACATACCTAAGGCATACATGCAGGAGTAGAAGTGGAGAAGATTCCCAGCCATAGAGAAGAAATTCCAGGAATACTGGGGGAGAGAGGATTGCTTGCAAAAAGCAGCCACGTGGTTAACTCCATTTGCTGGGTACATCAAAGCTTTTGTGAGTAGAGGACCTGTTATTCACCCTCCAGCAACTGCAGTAACTGCCTGGGGGAGGGATGTGTTTGCAACAGGCAGAAGCAGTGCCAAGGAGCGCTGTGCAGCCCTCGTTTGACCCTGCTCCTTCACTTGAAGAAGCCTGAAAGCACCTGAAAAAGATTAATACCTCATCTGCCTTCACTTTGCAGAGCAAGATCACAGCAGGAAGATGCAAGGCAGTGTTCATTGCCAATGACCCTTCTTTCTAACCCACCTGCTGCCTGGCATTCGGTTAAACACGCATTTTTATTGAATTACTGAAGGTGTTCCCACAGCAATGACACTGCCGTCAGCTCCTTCTGGACTGTTTCTCTCTCAGGACTGCTCTGGGGCCAGTGAGAAGGTACTGAAGCTTTTCTGTGGATGATGTAAGCTCACAACCTGCAGACCACAGGTCAAAATCTCTGCAGATTCATACTAAGACCTGTCACATGGCAAGGGCACAAAGACAGCCTTAGCAGGCACCAGTAAACCTCCCTTTAGTTGTTCAGATGCAACTCAAGCAGGTCTGCAGTTGTAGGTGCCTAAAATAACTGGTGACGAGTATTCCTGTCTGTCTGTCTGTCCCCACCACTGTGTTGGTGCCTCAAGTGACTCTGGTGTCACCCCAGCTTTGTCTCTGGCTGGTAAGTGCTGCTCCAAGGAGTCCTTCAGGAGCTCAAAAGACTGAATATAAACATAATTCCCCAAACAATACCTATTAAATGCCTTTATCTGGTCTCAGTTGAGACCTTTTCTAAGTATCAATGGAAAAATTACCCACTGGGAAAACAAAATGCAACATAGATCATGATAACAAAGTGGGCCAGCAGTTGCCAAACTGGCTGAAGGCTCAGTGAGCTGCATGTGTGACTGGGCTGCTGCTGAACAAGCATTTCCTATGCACCAGGATGATATGGAGACATGTGGAGATGATCTCTCAGTGTCTGGTCAGTGAGGGAAGGAGAAATCAGCTCATATCTGGAGGATTATGGCATTAAACAACAGCTGGGGTGAGAAGGTGGAATAGGTCAGGAAATCTCTACAACTACCTTCTAAAGGATCAATTTTTTTTGCCAGATTTCCTGGAGAAGGATGAAAACACTTATTAACCAGTTTAATCAATCTGGATCTGTGATGCCTCCACAGCTTCACTTTGTGACCATACACTCTTTACAGGTCAGTTCCCACTGTCCAAGGATGCAGTACTCTCCAAGTGCTTTGGCCAACAGCCTACCACAGTCAGAAGCTTTTCTTTAAGTAAACTGAACTCTGTTGAATGCTATGGGACAGAGGATCATGTCTGAAAAATTGAAGGTTTTATCTTTTCTGCTACAGCCTTTACAAAACAAATGCCAAAACATCATTCCCTTCCCTTTAAACAGTATATGCAGCCCCCTAGAACAACTCTGTCTTTTCTTTAGTTTAGATGCATCAGAACTATCATAATTAAAATCCCATCTGATTCTTCTGTAAGTAGTTGAGTTTTAACCAAATGTAGTACTTTTAGGTTACAAAAGATTAACAGTTAATTTAATAACCTTGACTTAAATCTGTGCCTTAATCTTATTGTCTCCTAGATGAGTGTATCCTATTATAACCCTAAAAATTGGTTGCCAGTTATATCAATGGAGTTACAATAGGATATATTAAGGGATTGAAATTTCAGTTTTATTTCTGCAGTGGACAAAGTAACCCTAAGTCCCTAAATTCCACTGATCTGTGAGTGCTGCATCCAACAGGAAAGGCGATTCTGTCCAAACAAGATTCAGCAGTCATAAAAGTCCTGGGTCATAAAAACCCAGCAAGGAGACCAGGACATGGCCCACCAGCCCTGAACACTGTGCTCACAACATGATAGGTGACTTCTGCATGGTATGTCCATGCTTAGCCCTGCATCAAGCAATAGCACATGGCATTTATCCAGCATTTGGTCCAGGCTTGAGACAGGGTTGATCTCACATGGCATCAGCAGCCCAAAGGGGACCATGGTATCAGCCAGCCAGCATCCTCAAACACTGTGACTGTGTAAAAGGAGAGGTAATGTCTAGAAATGTTACAGGGGATCAACAATTAGTCTTACTAAGTCTTGCTAAAAACCTAGCTGTGACTAAGAGCAGTGGGGTTACATTCAAGTTTTGACTTCTATGTATTCACACCCCTACACTTTAAAGATGTCTGAACAAGTATTCTGAAGAAGACTTTGCCTTCAGATTAAATCATGCATAAATCATTTCAGCAGCATAAGGAGATACCTGTGTATTTTATTTTCAATATAAACTTACTTTCCCCACACATAAGTGTCTTTTTCTGATCCCATCTCCCATGCTAAATGGAGCTGAAGGTCAGTGTTACTAAAATAATAATTGTGTAGAAATCCTAGAGCCACTGGCAGGAATTCAGCAGAGTTCATATGATTCAGTGATGACAACTGGCTTCACAAAGAGCAGGAATTTCTCATCTTGTGAGTGTGCATGATGTAGATGCTAGTTCTGCATTTTTTTTGTTTTGACACAATTTGGACACATCCATCTCGGGTGCAGCCAGTGAGATTCCTGCAGCCTGGGCTTTCCCACACGTGGCAGTACAGTCCTGTGATCATGCTCCCTGTCAGCACCTGCCTATGTCAGCCAGAGCAGGCTTACATGTGACCCCACTGGGGCGGGGTGCAGACCCCAGCCCACTTCCAGGTCACTCAGTGCAAGCACAGGAGCACAGGAGCAGCAGCAGCTGGAGAGGCTCTGCCTCTCTGTGTGCACAGATTTCATCAGGAAACCAGCATGAGAAACATCCACAGCAGGTGAACAAATTTTATCAGGTCCCATGAAGCTGGGGCCAGTGTGAAGGTCATGGGAGGAAATAGCTTTTCCCCTTTTTTCCCCTTTCACTTAGTGAAAACTGTGGCACATTATGGAGTTGGGAGCTGCAGGGAAGGAGAGGAGAAAGGTATAACATCTATATGTGAACATGCTTTTTCTGTCAGTCTGACAATCAGTCAATGCTATCGCTCAGGGAGGAGCCAGTGTCACAAAATCTGTTCTGGGCTCCAGAATAAATACTATAACTGTTTCCTGCCTCCTACCCTGGTGTTTTTTCACTCCTCATCTCTTCCTTGTACTTTCTGACTCCTTCTCATCTCCAGAGGCTAAGGTCTGCATGGGACAATGTCTGTCTCAGGAGAAAGCCAAAATGATGAAAACACCAAGGTGCTTGGAAGAGGAGGAGACTCCGAAGTGACAGGTGTGCCAACCAGCACTCTGGCTGCTCTCCCACCTCCACAGCTTCAGTTAAACAGCTCCACTCCTCTGGACTCCTGCCTGGAGAATAGGAGGCTCCAGGGGGACCTTGTCTTTCTCTACAATTACTGAAGGGGCTGTAGTGAGGTGGGGGTCGGACTCTTTTCCCAGGTAACAAGTGAAAGACAGAGAGAAAATGGCCTCAGGTTGGTCTAGGGTAGGTTTAGGTTGGATAGTAGGAAAATTTCCTCACAGGATGGTTGTCAAGCACTGGAATAGGCTGTCCAGGGACCTGGTTGAGCCACCATCCCTGGAAGGATTTAAAAGACGTGTAGCTGTGCTGCCTAGGGACCTGGTTCAGAGCTGAACACAGCGGTGCTGGGTTCATGGTTGAACTCGATGATCGTAGCGGTCTTTTCCAACCATAACCATTCCACGGTTCCATCATCGGACAGGCTGTGCCACGTACCCGAACCATCCTTCAGACGCTCGGGCACGGATCGCGAGGGTGGCGAAAGGCTCGGGCATCCCTGCGGGGTGTAAGGCGGGTCGGGTCGGTGCCTCCCCGCAGCCGTGTGTACGAGCCGAGGAGCCACACGATGGCACTACAGACGGCGGCGCGGCCCCGCACGGTGGCGGCGGTGGCCGCAGCCCGCAGCCGTCCTGGGCCAGGGCGAACCTGCGGCGACCCCTCCTCGCGCATCCTGTAAGCCCCGGGAGTTCGCAACCCCTCTGAAGCACCGGTGTCCCCCTGCCCCGGAATTCCCCAATAAAGCGCTCCCTGAATACAAGTGATCAGGAGAGGAAAGGCTTTATTGCTGTTAGCATCGCTGTTGATAACGGTTTTATCGCTGTTTTGCCCCATTCCTGGAAGTGTTCAAGGCCAGGCTGGATAGGGCTTGGAGCAACATTATCCCTGAAGGTGTCCCTGTCCATGGCAGGGGGATTGGAAAGAGATGACCTTTAAGGACCCTTCCAACCCAAACCATTCTATGATTCTATAATGCAGCCTTAGCCTGGGCCCAGTGGCATCACAACAGTAAAGTTCTCCCCAGCAGCAAGGAAAGTTACCTATTTGAAGTCATTTGACTTCAGCCGGCTTCTCTGGGCTTCTAGTTTTGTTGTCAATCATTATAAAGTACTTCTTTTAACTGATTACCACTAGACTTCGTCAGTCAGGAGCAGAGACGCACAACTTGGACAAAACAGGAACCTGTTCTAGTGGCTTCCTGTGTCAAAGTTTGGCCATCTCTCAGAGGAAATGTGCTAGGCTGTACTTCTCTCACCCAAACTATAGGCTAAGAAGCCAGTTAAACTCATCAGGGTCTGGAAGTGCAGCCTCACAATGGGACCATGCAGCATCTTATCTCTGAGAGAGATAGTAGCTTACTGACTCCCCAGGGGTACAGGACACAGCCAGGGAGAAGGGATCGGCCCTCTCACAGTGCCACGGCTCCCAGCTGCTGCCCTAAAGCTCACCACATAGTGTATGATGCCTGTGTCATATTGTGGAGCTGGATGACAGTAATCATTTCCTTATTTTTCTAACAGAAAAGCACAAAGCATTTTCAAAGGATCTTGATATTGTAAATCATGTTTCATTTTAGCTTCTTACAAAAAAAATAAAAAGCAGCAAAATGAGTCACTGCAGAACAAATACCACCAGGAAGCCTGCAGAAAGCAGCTCCAGTCTTGCTGGGAATCAGACAGTGGCACTGGTTCCTGCTGTTCTGTCCTGCAAGAGCAGCTCCAGGCTGGTCTCCTCCTGCAGGGCACTACAGGTCTGACCGCTGGGATACAGCAAGGCCAACACAAGGGATCCCAAAACAGGGGAGAAAATCCCATTACTACAGCTGAAGATACAGCCTATGCCCTGAATGCTGAGAGGAGACCCCTGCAAGATCCATTTGCGAACATGTGCATCACTGCAGGGCCCTTTCTTTTCGTGTGGCCTGACATGACCTTATCTCCCTTTGGAAAGGAAAAACCAGACAAGTCTGTCAGTCTCCAAGCTGCTGCTTTATTGCCTATTCCAACAGCCCTCCAGTGTGAAGTGTGTCCCCCACATGGCACACAATGTGGTGCCATTCGCAGCTCCCTTTCCCTGCCTCCAGCCATCCCTCCACCAGCATATTTAGCTGCCTTTCTGCAAGCCCTGCCCTAAAGACACCACAGCTGCCAACACACACAAAACACTCTCAGAGTCACCCCTCAGTGATCCATACATTTGTGGTTGCTAGGATTAATATCCCATGGCAAGACTTTGATCAGCTGGAACTGGAGCAGGATCATACCTCACAGAGAAAGGTCATGCTGCAAACCACACAGCCTCTTCCTGTAATTGGCTGTAAATAGTCTACAACACTTCTCTTTGTGCAGCTTTATCCAAAAATAAAATCCCTTTAGGCTGTGGTAGACCTCACTTTGATGTTCATGGGAGCAGCACTCTCAAATTATATGCAGTACATGGCACATGGACTGTATTGTGTAGCAGTTCAGTGCCAGTGCCAGTCTATGGCTTATATTTAAGCACTGAAATATAGTTGAATTTCCTTGGGTAGCATTAAGGTCAGTTTCAGGTTAACTTATCTCTTCCTGTAATCCCATAAAACAAATATTTTTCTGACTCATTTTAAGTTTAAACTCTCTGAAAATAGTTTTCCTGGAATAGACCTTGTCACTACACTGAAATTCATGTCTCCACTGTTCCCACATAAATGAAATTTTAATTAAGCACACTTGATAAAAAAAACATGTGTTTTTAAAAGGCACTGTGAATACATTTTATTAGTCAAATGGTTACTGAATCAAAACTTTCAATTAATTTAGCAGCATGTTCCTATTTAACCTTTATTCTAAAGGGTGAATCTGCTTTTCCAGCCAATCAACTCATACAAATTCCATATTGCTTATAGCAAGCTAAAACACACCCTACAGCTGTCAGATCCTAATAAATCTCATGCTTTAGACTTGAAATAAATGACCTAAAGCTAAATGTAAGGAAAAGCTTTTTTTCTTAAGCAGAAAAGCATACAGAAGGTCAAAAGTTCATCTTCTTGCAATCTGACTACCACATTCCTAGAAGGCAAGGCCAGAGATGAGGTGAACCTTCTACATTCCCCATAACAGTGAGGGGGGTCCTAACAACTGGCAGCTCCACAGACTGACAGAAAGGCATGTCTACGACAGCCTTAAAGGCAGTGATGAGGAATCTTTATGTTCCCTTGCATCACAGCCTTGTTTTTCTGTTGCAGAGCCACACACTTCCCACCTTCCCATCCATACTTCCCAAGCACAACCCCAGTTCCGTCACCAGCAGTCTGCAGATTTCCTAAGAGCTGATCCCCCTCATCTCTAGGGGAGAGTGACAACTCCTGCCTCCCTCTCCTTGAAGCTGGAACTCTACTCATCTCCAGGAGAAGGAAGAAGAGAAGAAGGAGGACTTTGGGGTGATTAGCCTTACCTAGGGTGTCCTGGCCGGTTTCACAGCGGGGTGCTGGCTTGGTGGCCCTAAGCAGCCCACCGAGGAGGAGCAGGAGCCTCAGGACCATGCTGCAGCCCCTTGCACAGGCAGCACAGTGATGTGGCACTCACTGCCTGATGGAGCGACTCCTCTCCTGAGGCTCAGCGCGGCTCTGACTCTCCAAACTGCAGAGGAAATCAGTGCACTGCAAGGGCATGCCCACGTCTCACAGTGTGTGCAGTCCAGGCGTCAGATTTCAGCTACATTTGAGCTTGGAAAGCAAAAGGCTTTGAGGCAGAGAGGGAGGAGGAATGAGCTCCCCCTCCCCTCTGCCTCCAGACCGTATCCCTCTCGCAGCCTGGTTTACAGTTTCATAAACAGTTTGAGCAAAGGGGGGTCCCCGCAGGGTTGTGCCCTGCTGCTCCTCGGCCGCGGGTCCCTTTGGTCTGCACGCAGCAGTTTTTCTAAGCGACAAGGGACATTCATGAAAAGCCTGCCTCCCTGAAGCCAAGAGAACTGCCTGGAGGGAGCAGAGGGAAGAGACAGAGAAAAGCAAACAACTGAAAGCAACTTTCCTCTCAAACAGCAGTATTTCGTCACATACTTAACTGCAAGTTTAAAACATAACATGACATTGAAAGGACTCTGAGCTGCATCCCCTCCAGCACAGAGACAATGGGAACACACAGAATAGCCGCCAGGATCCCCCTCTGCATGATCCTCCTGGGCATTTTACTTAAGATATGATCGAGTTTACAGGAGCAACTTGGAGGGATTCCAGTATTATGTCTACTCTTAAAAAATAATAACTTCACGAATGTGTAGATAAGGCACCAGGACAGCATTATAAGGTTTAAACTGTATGGCAAATCTATATTAAGTTGATAGTAAATTGTTCTATTAATTTTCTTGTTTGGTTGGTTTTGGTGGGTTTTTTCCAGTATATTATAGAGAAATATGCATTGTATGTCTCTATTTCTGTGCAACAGGTATGGAGGAGAAGCTTGCTTTAGGTAAAATGCAAATTCCTAATTTCTTACCTACACATCAAAAAACAACCCATATCACAGAAAAAAAAGGGAATTTTCCCCCAAAAATCTAGACCAAAACAGACCAAAGCATCTTGTGTTTTCAGGCAGTGCATGTTCCTTTGAGAACAGATACCTGCTTACACAGAAGAGCAGAGAATCTGTCCTTGCAGGGGAGCACACTGGCTCCTGCTGATCAGTATCAGAGATCAGTAGGGAGTTATGGTGCTATATGATAATGTAATCAAATAAACGCCCCACAGGGAAACCACTGAAGAGGCTGACAGGGCAGGAGAAAGCTGTGTGTGTCTCAAAAAGTAACTGATGCCTCATCTCATTTGTAAGAGATGCATTGGGAAGCTCAGCAGTCGAGGCAGGGTGGCTTTTTGTCTCCAGGATTTCCTTCTAGATCTGAAGACTGCAGAGTCTGTCCTGGGAGTAAACAGTACCAAAGCTTATCAGAGTTCAAAGAACAAACTTCCAAGGACAAGGATACTATCTACCTGCCTGATTTTTTGTCCTGATCACACAGCACTATGGCTGGACTTTCAAGGGGAAAAAAAAAAGTACCAACACAGCTCTGGAAGTGCAGCCTCCAAGGGAAGGAATACTTTACCTTCTGCCCGGCTCCCCAGCAGCTGCCTGCTCTGAATACTGATCTGCAACACTTGTACCTGATGTGCTCAGGTACAGCTGAAGGTGTGTCCAAGTCTGAGGCTTGCTGTGTGCCTGGGCTGTGCATTTTGTGTTAAAGGGAAAAAGGAAGCTGCCCAGAACTAAACAAAGTGATGTGGCTCAAGTTTTTACAACACAAGGCAGCAGAGGTGTTCTGCAAACAGAAGCCAACCCTCAGCCCTTGGAAATGCTCATGTCTTTATTGCAGTTTTCTGCAGCCCTTGAGAGTGTGGGGTGAGATTAAGTCGCATACATCCCAATGCTTGTGGAGGTGATCTCTGCTGCAGAACTCATCCTGTACTAACTATAGTCCTGTCAGCTTTTTCTTTCCCTTCCCTTCCCTTCAGGATGTCTGTTCAGTACCAGGATAAAAAATTTATAGCATAAGTAGGATAGATGGGCACCTAAGAATGACATTCAGGTAATTAACAACAAAGGTAAATTTATCAGTTTGTCACCACCATCTGTAAATGTTTCCGTGCTTGCATGCCCTAAGGTACAGAAAACGGAAGGTCTGGAAGGATTATTTCACTTTTACCTTAGATTACCTGTTCTTTTCTTCCTTTCCAAGGGATTTGATCCCAGGTTTACAGTGTGTCTCTCTGTGGAGGTTTGGCAAATTTGCCACTTCTGGGTTCCCCTCTAGACCTGCACTTTTCTGAGAGGAACAGTAGTTCAGATACTGCTCTTCCCACTTAGACAGTATTTCCAACCATCCAGCATTTCTAACTTGTCTGGCTATTTTTCACCCTATTATAAGCAGTTTGTGTATATCACTTGCCCTTCTCATATTTTTGTTATGTGTTAACACTAACTATATCAAATGGGACTAACAGGAATTGCACAGCTGCATGACCAGACCTAAAAGCATTAAAAGCAGCTACGGAAGGGCTGGTTGGGAACTGAGGGATTTCTCAACCTCTCTATTTTCATTTCTGGGTTTTAGTAAATCTTCTAGTCTTCTCAGGGAGTTGACAACAAGTTCTGGCTTAGGGTTAAATATGATATTTTCACCCCAGATCTAAAAGAATCTTAAAAATGACCCAGTGAATCCCAGAGTGTTAAGCAGGTGTAACAACATCACCTAGATTCCATCATTTGCATTTGAATTGCTGAAATGAAGTTAGATAATTTCACTAGCTCTTATTGCTGACTGTGTTTTTCCTGATCTGGCCTTTCTGTTAGCCTACAGTCCACAGTACAGCAGCAATCCAGAAATCTTCAGACAGGACTAAATACCAAAAATGGTTTATGTCCTTGGCAGATACTCAAAGTGGGATTAAATACAGTACATTTAACTTGCTTGCATTCTCATGATTCTTAGTATTGTAAGAGAAATTTAGCAGAAGAATATCTTAGATTTAGACAGGGTTTCATTACCTGGTTCTTTTTTTATTTTGAGTCTGCTGAGAGGAGTCTGAACAATAAACAGAAGCAGTGCTGTCTAAATAACTTCTCTGACAGACAAACAGATAGAGACCAGATGAAAATACTACTTCATGGCTTGTTATTCTCTCCCCTTCTAGGTGCTAGTGAAGCTGGCACAAAGTGTTTGGCAGCACATCACATCTGCTCCAGTACAAAGTCAGCAGGTGTGGTTTTAGGACTTTACAGCAGTTAAAATTAATCCAGGAGATATTTTCATTTGCACAGCAGAAACCAATCCCCATTCTGTGGGTTTTGTTTCTATTTACGCCCCCTCTTTCTGTTTCTGGAAAACAGGGCAGAGAAGAGGAGCTGCTCGCAGGACAGACAGGGAAAAAATCAGCAACTTCCTGCAAAGCCATAGCAATATTTTAAAAAACCCAACCCTATTCTACCTATCTTTGCAAGACTTTATCTCTCTATGAATGTGTTGAGCTTCATGTAACAGCACAGAACTGAAAAAGGCCCACAAGGGCTTCTCTTTCAGCTTCTAGCTGCTAAGTTAAAAAAGGAAAACAGATTTGTTCTCCAAACAAATATTTCTAATTCAAATTAACATGCATGTGGATAAGAGAGATGGCTAATTTACTCTAAAGATACACAGACTATTCTGAGCTCTGCACTTAAGCAGATATTTTGGGATATTTCTCAGTGCCTTCTGGGACCATCTACATTACGCTTGGGGAGCTTTTAACTTTCTCACTGAGAGGTTTTTGAGCTGTGCCTTTTATCTCAACTTTCAATTTGTTCCCCTTATGAACCACAGGATTAAACTTGCTTTAGGAACTGCCACACATAAACATTGAGTGCTGGAAATTTGATTGAGAGACTGCAAAGAAAAAGACCACATGAACAAGTTTTCCTGTTTTCCTACACTGCACCCTGAAAGTTTAAGCTAGAATGGATCATAGACTGCAACTGCCTACATGTCTCAAATACTTCAAATATTCCCTGTA
This sequence comes from Pomatostomus ruficeps, assembly GCA_013400735.1. Lineage (NCBI taxonomy): Eukaryota > Metazoa > Chordata > Aves > Passeriformes > Timaliidae > Pomatostomus > Pomatostomus ruficeps. Next base: position 74,843 of record VYZT01051422.1, on the reverse strand, counting down.
GCCTCTACCAGGTTTTTTTAATTATTATTGATCAAGTATATATTTGTACCAACTCACTACAGGAGAAAGAATAATACTCCAGTAAACCTCCTCAGAGTGAACCAGTCTCACCATACTCAAAACATTAAATTTCCTGCAATGGCTTCAAAATTGGTCTTTAATTATTTTCTTTTTTTTTTTTTCATTTTGACAGGTTTTGCCAATTTCTTTCCCCCAGTTTTTCCTCATAAACTGGAAACAAAAGCAAACAATGAGTGGGTGGGTTTACTTCCCCCACTTCCCCCATATTACAGTCACAGATACTCCTTTCCTTCGTGATTAAATATAATGCGTGTTAAAAAATGCAGCTCTTGAAAAATATTGAAATGATTTAAATTCAATACAAGTACTGTCAGTGATAATTAAATTCTGTTTTAATCTTCTGACTGGTCACAGATTAACTAAGTCAATGACCCACAAAATTAGTTGCTTGTACTACTTCCAGGTCATTCACTGCACTGATCCTATCATAATGCAGAAGAATGCAATTAAAACGGGAGAAGGCCCTACCATCCCCAAAAGTTTCAACTGAATATGTGCCTTTCTTTTAGCCTACCCTTCATGTGGTCTCTGTGCTTGTTTGAGTTAATCAGTAAGAAATGAAGCCACTCAGATAGTTTCTTTTGATGACAGGAGAAAATGATATCTAGTTAAAATTCAGCCATGATCAAAGGCACAAATGATACAAAAGACTGGAAGGGAACCTGGCACCAGATGGTAGAATAAGACCACAAAGGGGCAACAGTAATAAATATGATTCTATATCCAAGAGAACATGTGCAAAATAACATGCACTGATCACCAGATCCTGCTATAAGCACACAATATTATTTAAATTTAATCATTAAAAAGATAGAGCTGACATAAGGACCTTGTTATCCTCTCAAAGGCTGCCTCTTATTACTCCCACATGCATAGTAGCAAAGCAGGATTACTGCTGAGGGGTGACTGGTGATGCATTTTGCAGTTTTAGTTCAAGATGAGGCCCAAAGGTGACTCTGCCTGACTCCCATAAAGGAAGGAAAATAATACAAATATGTTGGTGAATCACAGAACTGAATATATAACAGCTACAAGGAAAAATGTGTGCTCAAAAAAGATCTGTGCTGAGAACTAAAGGTCTTTCTTTTCTTCTGATCACAGATGGAGTATTAAAAATTAATGTAAGTTCTACCAGAAGAGAACTTGACAGTCCTATTTTGAGACTCATTTCACTTCATCTCTTCTCCCTGTCTCACAGAACATTAATGCCAAAACATTCAAAAGAAGTTCTCTAGGGCTTGCTTTGCACATTTGCAGAAGTGCTGGGAAGCATTTTGAAAAAGTCACTTGGAGTGTTTTGGTTTGTAGATACCCGATGAGGGAAATACTTAAGAGACCCTGATGCTTTTAAAGCAGATCCTTGGCACTTTCCAAAGAAAAATAAGGCCCTCCAAGGCTGGAACTCCCCAAAAAACTGGGAGTTCATCTCAGATTGCAAGAATCAGTAGCCATTTCAGATGATGCTAGCATGACAGCTCTGAGGATTTTAACTTCACTTTCAGAAATACATTTCTGAGACACAAATCTGACTTAAAACCTGGAGAAAAATGCTGTTAAAGTAGTCAAAATAGAATGTTTCAAAATATATTTAAGCACTTTAAAATTACATAGCAGTATACTGAGAATCTACATCACACTAAATATCTGTGCCATGATAATATTTAAGTGTCTTAGTATTTGTTTTCTATATCAAGGTTCCAACTCTTTAGAGTGGCGGAGCCTATAAAAAATAAACAGAGAATCTTTTAAGAGATAAGGATTTTTACTTCAAATTTTATTTTCTGCATTTGTTGAAAGAATTTACAAAACATCTATCAGTGTATCAAAGTATCTACCAGTGGAAACTAGAGATCAAATATAAAACCATCGGTTTTTTCCCCGTACAATCCCTGGAAGATAATGTCTCTAGCCTGTGGTATTCTGGCATGCTCCACTCATCATGTTCAGATTAAAGATGTGCTGAGTTGCCCACAAGCACCAAAGATACAGGACAGAGATAGCAAAGGGGCAGAGACCAGGCTGGAGGCTGTCTCTGAGGTCACGCAGGATCCCATGCTGCCAGGATTCTCAGCAGCACGATACCCAGCCCCACAGAGGCATCACAAACACCCTCAATGCTGTTCTCCCAGTGCTGTTCTCCCAGCTTTATCAGTGTCTGCATGGCCATAACTCATGCCAGACCCACACGCAGCATCCTGGCTCCCTAAGTTCTTTGTAAGAGACTCATGCGTTTCTAGATACAGATTTCTGTTCCAAATGCAGGTTGCACAAAGTCCTGTGTGGGGAGGGCAGGGTGGTGGTGCTGTGTCACTGTTCCAGAGCTGCCTCATGGCCTGTCCTGGGGTCCACTAGAGAGCTACAGAGTGCTGAAAGCACTGCCATGTGCCATGTGCCATGTGCCATATGCCATGTGCCATGCTTCAGTCAGCCTGCTGTGCATTCAATGACATTAGAAGCATGAGTGTTTCTGTTTCAGGAAAAGCATTAACAAATTGGAAAGGGTTGGCAAAAAGGTAACAAATTGGATGGGAGCTTAAGAATTGATTCATCATGAGAAATAATTTGAGCTGTTGAATATGGCTTTTTCTTGGCCAAATAATGACTAATTTGATATTCAGGGGTCTGAAAAAAATAAGTTGAATAGAACATGCCAAGACACAGTTATGAGGGGTCAAGAGAACCAGCCCAGGGCAGAAGGGAGACCAAACGAACAGCTTTAAGGTCTTAATTACTAGCCAAAGGCTGGACCGTGGGAACAATACCAGTCATGGGCTAAACTCTGGGAACAGCTCCATCAATTAGTCAAATCCTCCTCCCTGCTTTTCTAAAAAGCCAGCATTCTGGAATAAAACCTCTGCAAGTGTAAAGTAATCAAGTGCTACTGATATCATGATGTTTCCCTGGTTAAAGAGCTGATCCAGAACTGTTAAATTTTGAACAGGTATGAGAAATGCCTTATTGTCCACATATCAAACTGAACTCTATGGGAGAGATTTCTTCAGCCCACAAGGCTTCAGGCCAAGACCTTTAGCAGCTCCAGGGCTGTCATTGGTCATTCAAGTCATACCATTAGCAACCCAAGATACTGTGACACTGAGATCCCTATGAAAACTGAGAATTTGCATTTTTCTAACTTCCGTCAACTGTTCATATCACTGAGTTATCTTTTACTATCATTAGGGAACAAAAAATAACTAGTGTCTCATCAAAAAAGATTGACTTTACTTGTCAAAATTTTTATTAGTCAGGACCTTCCTTTAAACCACTGCTCGGCAGGACAAATTTGGAGAACAGATATCCAGAGAAATTCCTGAGTTTTTCCATTTCCTTGCAGATTATTGTGCCAGACAGAGCTTGAATCACCCCTTCTTTCTCCTTGAAGTAAACTGCGTGGTACCAGAAGGCAAGTACAACCTCTGTGAGGGAGTCAGGGTGTCAGAGCAAACTATTTCCTTATATTGGTCCTCTTCAGCTTCTGGTTGCCAATCAACAGCCACCCTCAGGGCTCAACAAATCAGTGTCATGGCAGTAGGGGAAATTACAAAGCTAAAGGTCCTGGGATCCATTTATCTGGGGTTATTGCAGGTTCATATAATGTACAACTGAAAATCAAAAGGTGCCTGACACTCAAAGGCTGAACCTGAAAGCATCAGATTTGGACATAGAGGCTGTGAAGTGCCAGGGCAATTACAGACATTTACCCATTGCAGGAAGAGCCTGGAGAAACCCACTATGCATCCACATGGGGTAGGTTGCATTTCCATCCCATCTTCCCTTCATTATGCTTATTAGGACAGTAGGTGGGAAGTTTTATGGAAGGTCTAACAGTAAGAATTTCATTTTTTTATGAGGAATTCATGCTGAATACCTTGTTCAGCCATAAATGAATGTCTGATAATTTTATCTGAAAGTGAGAATGTGACAGTAGTCATATTATGTGCCACTGACTGCAGAAGTTGGTAGGCTGTAATCCTAAGGGACAAAATAGATTCAGTAAGATTCTTGGGTTTATTCCTCTACCAGCTTTCTTTGTTGAGCACAAAAAAGTGAGGGGCACAGCTTTCTTCCTAGTTTGTTTAATTTGCATTTTGCAATCCTATTCAGCGGCACAAAATTAAAAACTGAAAAGGCTGTCGGTGGAAAACTGATTAAAGACAACAAAGAAACCCCACAGAAAACCAAAACCACAGGGGAAAAAAAAAAGGAAAAGTGAGAATACCATCACAATGGCCCAAGGGAATGCATTAAGGAAAGAAAGATCTGAATAGCCTGCCTTTCAGCTGACATGAGAAACCAGAGGGCAGGTAGAAACTTTACAAGGTGATGGAGGTGGAGGAAGCATGGGAATTCACTGAGCTTCCAGCAAAGGGAGGACAGGCTGGCAGGGATTCAAAGAGCAAATGCTGTTCATGTCTCTGTTCAGCTCTAAGGCCAGAGATTAAAATAACTGAGTAGGAGGTAATTTATGAATAATAAATAAACAGGGGGGTTAAGAAGGAAAGAACACACCCTCGGTTTGAATCAAATTTCAGAACCACCGTCACTGTGTTCCTCTTGGTCTAGAAGAACGGAGCTTACAAGTACCACGTTCGGCCGGCTGCAGTGATTGCAGATGCTCTGCAAGCCACAGGTATCCCTCGGGGAGAGGGCAGCAGGAGTATGCTTAGCAGCGTGAGAGAGCTGGGGAGGAACGGCTCAGAGGTGTGAGCGACTGTCAGAGCTCTGGAGTACCGGCTCCTCGACAGCCACACCATCTGCGCTGGCAGTCTGCTCGAGATCTTTGTTGTCGCTTGAAGAATAACTTACACCTTAGATTACATCTCCGTTCAGTGCTGTTAAGGTGGTTTGCTAGGATATACGAAATCAAACTTTTTTTTTCTTGAATATGATTAATTCAGTGAGCAGACTTCATAACTCAGCTGGTTGTACATGACCTTCTCAAAAGAATTCTGCAAATTTAGGCTTGGAGTTTACTGATGAAAACCTGCAAGTCAAATCATGGTTTACCTCCACCTGAAGTCCATCAAGTCAGAATCTTTCCCTGAATTTATTTTCTGATTCAGAAAACTTATTTTCTGCCCACCAACAAAATGAGTGGGGTGCAATACACAGATGGGATATAAGCAGCCCTCAGAAGAGAGCGCTTTGTGATAAATGCCCACTGAACTTCAGCATCCTGTGCATGAGGTCTACTCTCTCTCATACACAGCATCTCAAATTTCTCCCAAAATTCCAGCCTGGCCAAGGTGGTGTTGTCCAAGAAGAGACACCCCAGCCTGAGCTGTCACACCCAGAGAAGAGCACTGAAGCTCCATCTAGAAAAGTGCAAAAGGGAGCTGTGATTTCAACACATGCAGCTGTGTTTTATAAGTAAGGGGTGTCTGCCACTCCTTTTTTTGCATGGTGCTGGCACGGCAAGCTCCTCAAGATGAGAGGAGGAGCATCCTATTCTTTCCTAAATACCTTTCTCCCAAAAGCTCAGCTCCACTGTCAATTCTAAGGCATGCCTAACCGTTGTGAGAAGCACATTTTTAAATGCCCGAGAAACTTAGAGCAAAAGATCAACAGACAGATTCAGGGTGACATTATTTGTCTTCCATTCCTAGGTATCTTCTAAACCATGTTTCATGCAATTCCATCCTTTCCTGGTTGTGTGGTCTTTCATCTGTCTATGCCTCAGGTCTCCTGAGAATAGCAGTTCTAGTGCTTATCTGGCTTCCAGCAAGGTATTAAGAATAAAAGGATAATGAAGTATTCAGACTACTGTGTGAGAAGCCCAAAAGATATTTTAAATGCCTAAAGCAGACTTCATTAGCAATGATAACAATAAGGGTCTGATTAGCTGAAAAGCCAGATTTCAAGCTGAAAGCCAGTCTGAGCTATGCATTGCAAGGAGTGATCAGCAGTCTTTTGTAACACAGAGGTCATATCTCACCAACGAGCATTTTGTTTTCTCATGATAAAGGACAAATATGAAATACAAGATCTAAAACATGTTTAAATATTTCCATGGAGGCACACACAGTAACCACGCAAACCCCATCTCCAGTCTGATGCCATGGAGCAAGGCCACTGAGCAATTTACTGGGTTTCAGAAAACATTCTGAAAATGTGCATCAGGGCTGACAGCTGCAAGCAAAGAGAACAGAGGGGCTGGATATGTAAAGACAAGAATTATAAAAGTGAAAAGCAGGTGGTAATGAGTCTGCCATTTATGGTCAGGCTTCACTGAAGTACAATTTGAGTGCTATGCCTTGGTTGAAAAAAAAATCTGGGAAAGTGAGTTAAGTAAAACTACTCTAGTGTTAGGCATGAGGAGTTTTCTTGGAAAGTGCTTGGAGATTTTAATCCATTTGGTATAGGAAAGGAAACTTGGAAATGTAAAGATATACTGGATAGTTTGCTCCAAATTTGCTGGATACAAACCTGCATATGACAGGTGCAAACAGCAGGATGCAGTGAAATGGATGAAACACGCACACCAAAAGTTATGTCCCAAAGGAAATGTTTTTGGGTTTTGTTTGGCATCTTTACTGTCCACAGCGGACTGCTCAACACTTTGCACTCTTGTGATAATGGATTGGATACTGAAATGAATGTTCTTCAGTTATGGTTTATAATATTTTAAAGCATCTAGTTAAAAAGTGTTGTCAGTGGACTGGAATGATCTGCAGTTCTCAACACTCAAAAATACCTTTAAAACCATATGGACCCTATGACATCTCCCATACCTGCTTTGCAATATGTTTCATTTGCATAGAGAATGTCTGAGAAGCCTGGCTGGGAGAGCTCATGGTTCATGCATTGCTCACTTACAGAAAAGAGCAGAAGCACCAAGTTTGCATCATGCACCCTCCTGTCCTGGCATGAAAAATCTGACATTAAAGGGAGAAGAACCAGAGATATGCAGAAATGGGACCAGTCATTTGGCCTGTTTCCCATTCGTAAGCCACAGGGAAAAGCAGCTCCAGCTCAGAGAAGGAGCTGGCTGCATATTCTATGCCAGGTGACATTTTGCTCCCCCAGGTTTCTGGTACTGAAAGATATTCATATATTTACAACCTTTCTTAAGGTCATCTCTGCTGTGTCTCCAGCTGAGCCATTAAATATTAATTGGACTACTTTCCAAAAATAAAAAGTAGAACCTCTAATTTACTTGTGTAATTAACACCTCCCACAAACCAGGTGTCCTCCTGAACCAGACTGAACAAGCCTTTTGCTCTTCACAATCCTGAAATATGCTGTGTGCTTTTGAGACAGACACACAGTTGCTTGTTCATTCTGTGTACAGAAGTGCACGTAATTATTTGGGGGGGAAAAAAGCACGTCAAATAAAACAGAAAATATGCCCTCTAGGTGATATAGTCAAACCTTCCCACTCACACTAGTTTGTTCTCTTCAGTTTGTGTTTTGGGTTTGATTTTTTTTTTTCAGCATTTCACCTAGAGGTGCTTGAATATCTTGTTGTAGGTAATTTTTTCAACAAGGTTCAATGCCGCTAAATTTATCAGAGAGCTCAAATTTTAACCCACAGTTGTAAAGAGCATGATTACACTCTGGCCATATCCAAGCATTGCATTAAGGAACTTGGATTCTCACTTAAGACCATAGAGCCATTTAAGTTGGAAATTACTTTTGAGGTCATAGACTCTAACTGTAAACATATTTAACCATGTAATAAGCCTAACATTGCAATTAGCTCTGAAATTTAAGTTCAATACCAGCATTACTCATGTTAAGACAAGGTAAATATGTATTCAGTAATCACAGAGCTGCACAGATTATTTGCAGAAGTTTATTAGGTGCTGATTTACCCAGGTGAATAACATGCCTGCTCTTCAGTGAGGCTAAGGAATTTGTGGAGAGAAAATTCACAGAATTCAGGTCCTCAGTGCTCAGCTGCCATCTAAGCTCAGACACTAAAGTTCTCATCCAAGAAAACTAGCTTTGCTTTTTCACTTGTAGTGAAGCATATCCATCCTGTCAGGATTTAGCAGGCTGGGAGCCAGCTCATACCTAAACCTTTTGGGAATCTGTAGTCTAAGCAATACTTTGACTTTACTGTCTCAGAAACTCAGTCTGTCAGTCTCAGAGCTTACCTGAAAAAAAAAAAAAGCTTTATTTCTTTTTGAAGGGGTGACCCTCTTTGTCATAAATGGATATGAGAGTACTCACCTAGGAAATGAGGCACATAGACTCAATTTCTTCCTCTGAAAGGCAGATTCAAAATGCCATCCTGAATCTCCCCTGAAAACATCCAAATCATCAGGCTTGAAAATATTTTGGTGAACGTGTGTTAAGAATTAAAGTTTAATGTCTCCTCAGCTTCATGGACTAATTAAAGTTTTGTTGTGCTGCCGAGTTTATGCCCTGACTGCCATTAGCTGGAGGATGTCATCCAGGGAAGGTGCAGTTCTCAGCTCCAATCTCTGCAGACAGAATACAAGTTTGGAGGAGAGGACTTTGTGAATTTGAATTGGAACCAGGAGCTGGAAAACCACAGCCCAGGAGCTTTTTTGGGACCCTACTGGTCTGAGAAAATGTTTCTCTTGCACATTCTTTTAACAACTTGCCATCCTTTTCCCTCAGCAGCCATAGGTATGTGATCCCACCTCCTGCTAAGGAAATCACAATCTCAGGCAGTTCCTGCTGACCCCTGGGGCATTTCCACCTCCACAGCACACCTGCCAAGTGTTTGCCAGTCTCTTGTCTCTTAGCAAAGGCACTCCAACCCCTTGGGCAGGAAATCCAGATGGATTTTCCTAGAGTGCTGTCTTTGAGTTGCCAAGAGTGTGTCACTGGCCAGAGGCCATTTTGGATATCACACTTCAGCTTTGTTGGAAATCTTCTGATCCAAACTCAACCCTACTGTCAGGACTGTGTACCCCTGTTCCATCCAAAACATCAAAATGTCAGTAAGAGGGAATCCACAACCTCTGGTGAATGTTCCCATCGTGTAAGACATACGTAGCACTGAATCCTTGGATACTTTTTGCAGCATTCTGAAACAATGGGGGCTGTGTGTGGTTCCCCCTACTTCCTCCTGTCCCTGAATAACCCACATCATGGTGAATGAAGCACAAACCTAATGAGCTTTGCCTGTGTCAGGAAGCCAAGGAAGTGAAAGTGAGACCTCTCACTGAATTTTTCCTACCTTGTTAGAAAAATAGAGCAAGTCCTTCTCTGGTGGGGAGTGGCTGGTGAGTAGAAGACAGAAAGAAAAAATTCACCTGTGTACTGAGCAGGGGCAGATGCCTTTTGGTAATGCTAAACAAGGCTGTTAAACTTCCTTACAATCCAGGACTGAGAGTACTACAGCTCTCCTTGCCCTTGTTTAGTTTCTGGTCCGCAGCACCATAGACTTTGGCTTCCTAATTCCATGTGGAAATGAAATCTGAAAGATGTTCTGCAACACCTAGTGCAGGCTCAAATCTTTCCTTTTTTTTCATCTAGGTGAGAAGACCTCCAGAAATGTTCGATGCTTAGGTTGAGTGGTATTGTAAAGGGTACACCCTCAACTGGCATATGGAAGCTTCATTAATTAACCTAATAGCACAGGTAGCATTTTAACTATGTTCTGCTTTATACCTTTAAAATGCAGCTTATAGTTTAATAGCTTCAGAAGTTTATTACTGTAACAGCTTTAAAGTTTATTATTTTTTTTTTCTCCTCTACCATTTTCTCTAATAATAACGCTTTATTTCCTTTGTATGTCTTGAAGGTGACAATTTAATACACTTAACTATATGTAAGATATTCCTTTCCCAAAGTGAGGACCATTTTGTTTAGGAAACCAAGGATAAGCTACCAACTGTAGGTATCATTAAGCTCATGTTTATTCATGAACAGCTACTGTAGGCTATTAAAACCTTTTGGCACAAAACTGAAAAATTACTGAAAATTTAGAATCCCTCCCACTCCCCACAGAGTTATCAGGTCCTTATGTTGCAGCTGAAATGAAAGACTGAAACATCAGGTTTTTCTAGAGGCATGGAGAGGGGGAGGCATGGGGAGACAGGAAGACGGTTAAACTGAAAAGATTCCATAGACAACTTTTTTTTTTTTCTGAAATACTGTATTTACACAAAATTGAAGAGAGTACAAATACTTTACTAAGAAGACAAAACCGTTATAGTACATTCAATTTAAACACAGGCAGAACTATAGATGCAAAGCACAGAGGCCTGAGGTCCTTGCATGGGGGAAAGGAAAAATAAAAGAGCATCATAAAGGCCCCAGAGGTTAAAAGCAGGAGGTAAGAGAACACTGGATTTGTTAGGCAGCATCATCTTTCCTTGACTTCTGTGGGCTTGAACAAGACACCCTCCTTCCTCACTGTGCATGGTGGGAAAAACCCTCCCAATGTGCCGACGGCTCAACACTGATTTTGCAAAACGGTTAAGTGTGTACTTAATTTTCAGCATGGAAATAGAGCTGGTAGCTTCAAAGAAAATTATATTTGTGCCTAATCACATGCTTATATGCTTAATTTGACCAGAAATAGCCTTCTCAATGCTTTATAGGGTCAAGTCCATTGTTACATAAAAAATAAGAGTTCTTTATTGTCATCTTTCTTTTTATTTTTCTTAAAATATACTTTAGAATTACTTTAGTTTTCCCTTCATGTACTCAATTAGAAAATAGTAGTTTATTGAATGCCATAGAATTCTTAAATTTAATAAATGTCTTATATAATCAAAGGAACATTGTTCAAAAATAATTCCCACATTTTTTCAAAGCCTGTTTAAATTTGAAAAGAAATAAAAGAGAAAAATACTTATAATATCAAAGCAGCTGGGCATTTGGCAGCAGGTCTGTTATAATATTTCTCACATCTCTTGTTGTCAGTTAAAATCACCAGATAAAATGATCATTATTAAAGAAAAGATTGTACAGTATTATTACAATCCACCATACATAGCCAATGCATGAAATATTTTACACATTATATATCCCTTAAAAAGAATTAATATATTTTAGCCTTTTCTTTGAAAACAGATAGCTTCTGAAGTAATATATCTTAAACACAATGGTATCTGTCACTTCTACTGATTTTTTTTTTTTCTGAGTAAAAGCTTGCTTGAATAGGACTACTAGCTCAGTGATGGAACTACAGTGCTATTTAACTAAATTCCATACATGTCTTCGTTACTGTTGCTGCAATTATTGTAATCACATACCACTGAAGTGCTAAATATTAGTAACTCAGATATGTGGACTTTGGTTATGCTTGATAGAATACTGGCATATCAAATATATGTATCACTTCCTAAAGGCTATGTTACAATCATGATGCCTAGTAATAAATAATAGTAATAATAATAATAATAACAATCTGAGATTCAAAGTGCTGACTCACTTGAGGCACCAATACATTAAATCAATCAATTAAAAGACCTATTTTTAATGTTCAAAACTAACAGCAGATCCTGGGCTGCCGAGTTACATGCACAGCACGGAGGACTCTGAACCTGTCCTTCCAAGGTGGGGATTCCTGTGGTCCCAGAAGACCCTGGAATATCATGTCTGATATGGAATGCTCCAAGACACACCAAGTCTTCACACATGAAACATTGAGAGCTGTCTAAGCTTCTCTAAAGCCTCGAAAGGCTCTCTTAATCCCCCTCAAGCCAACTCTGTTCACTCGGGGACAAGGCTTTGCCATGAATTGTGCTTGGCTGCAGACCAGGGAAGAGCCTTTTATGAACGTCCATGATGAAATGTGTTGCATTAATGCAGCCTTCACACCCCGGAGACACTGTCACCACTGTCAGTGTGAGAGGAGAAAGACAGCTTTCCAGCAACAGCAAACACCTGTCTCCCTGGAAGGGGAATGCTTTCATGGTGTCAGTTTGTTCTGTGCAAGCAGTAATCATTTTCAGTGTCAAGAGAGCTGTTGTACCCTGATGACGGATACAGGTCCCTCTTAAGTATCCTGTTGACGATGTTGATCAGAACTTTTTTGTACTGTTGACGTAAAAGTGAGTAAACAAATGGATCTGATGCAGCCTTACTGTAGGTGAGGCACTTGCTTATAATTCCCCAGTAGTAATTTATGGTAACAAAAGGAAGGAGCTCTATCAACCTGTTAAACATTAAAGAGAAATGGAAACACTTGAGTGTTATATTCACATTGAGCCCAGTGCTCAACTCATGCTTCATGAAACATTCAAGTAACATTTATTTTCTTACAGTACACAGTCCCTGCAGGAGAAGGGCCGTGTACTTACTCCTTGCATTCAATAAGGGCAAAGAGAACTTTCCTAGCAGGGCCACAGGGAGACAAAATCAATTCCTTCTATGGAAAGAGGGAAAAAGTGTTTTCAGTGGTAATGCTTCTGTGCATTGGAGATAAGGGAGTGCTGCAGTTTACTGTTCACTTTCTGAATTTACTGAGCTGTGCTGGTAAGTGGTCAAAATTGTGGTGACATAATTGACTACCTCTCTCCCACAGCAAGCCTGAGACAGACACATGTAGCTCAGGACACCCAGACCCACTGAACTCAGTTCTACTCAGTCTGAGTAGAGCTGTCTAGTGACACTTGAGACATTCGGACATAACCCCATTGGTATCAGGCTGCTGCTTCTGGAAGGTCTGCTTTAGGTCCTGTGGCACATCTGCCAACCTAGGCAAAGGACTTGGATACCATGCAGCATCTCAAATGACACCAGAGATCTGGTCTAGGTCACTGAATCCATCCCCTCAGATCCCCACAGACTGGAGAACCTTCCTTACACTGCTGTGGTGAATTAACATGGATGCAAGGCAGATTCATGTCAGACCATCGTAATATGAAGGACAACCTGGCAGTGTCCTAGAGAGGTCTGGCTGGTAGCTGCAATCCCACAGTATGCTTAGGAGCACACCTACAACTACTTAGCCATGGAAGCTTTTGTGTGTATTTAGCTGACTGCTAGTTTGGCCAAAGAAAACAAGCAGACAACACTTTTATCATCATTATATGACCAGTCAGCTGCCTCCAGACCTGTGTCTCCTGGTCTGTGCTTCATGGATGATTAGTGGCCTCAGCACCTCAGCTGAGAGGGATGTATTAATCATGGGGGAAGAAACTGCAACTAGTTAAACAATTTTCCACAGAAGTGAGGGCAATCCTTCAGACTATTCCAGCAAATGTCTTGCCCAGCTCATCTGCAGTGGGCAAACCCTCCAGGAATGTGGAAAGAACAGGGTGAGGAATTTTTATTTTCTGTATATCTTTTGTTAAACCTTTTGGAGGAGCAAGAGCATGCTACTTTGCTCTATTCATCCCAGAAGAAAAGAAAATGTTCTGGGAGATAAAATAACCCTTTTCTATACTCTGAGACATCACTGTTTGAAGATGTCAGATCAGAAGCTTTCTCAAGGCTTGAAGAACCTTCTGTCCTCTTTCCAAAATGCAGAGCTCCCAACTTGCAGGGTGTTGGCTTTTGAAGCTGTTCCAATCCCTCCTCATAGAAAAGCTGACTTACCATCATTTGGACTGAACATTGCAACAAGTGACAGGAAAATTTCTTATTTGTATGACTAAAAGTTAAATCACTTTTATGGCAAGTGCATTTGAAAAAACAGATGACTTCTATTTGAAGCTGCTTAGAAAAAGTTTCAGTGAATTCAAAATAGGTAGAAGAGGAAGACACAAAATATGAGAAACAAGTGTACAATAAATGACATTTACTAAATGATTGCTTAGGTTTATCCCATCCTGCATATCATCCTAATATAGGAAATATATAATTGATATTTACACAATTGTTGTTTTTGTAAAGACACTAAATAAGAAGAGTAAGGTATCTTTCAGTCTTGAAAATAGATCTATTGCTATGTTCCCATTAATGCATTATGGATCCAAACTTAATTGCACTGAAACCAACAGAAGAAAAATTATACAGATTTTAATAAGATAAAGGGTCCGGCCAAAACAAGTCAGACTTAGAAATACCCATCTGAATGCATCTTAGTATAATTTTCTTGGTTTTAGTGCTGTTACAAAAGAGATGAAATTCATCTGTTGTCTTAGTGAACAGACGAATATATTGCTAATGATCCTAATCTCATTCAAATTTCTGAAGCGAGGAGCAAATACTGCGCTCACAACGCAACCTGAGTCACCAGGCCAAGAGCAAGCAAACGGGGAGGATGGCTTTCACACTGCCTCCCCAGAGATTGCTTCAGTGCCACCCCCTAAAAACCAGAATGAGGGCAGAATGCGGAAACAGGCATGGCAGCAAGTCCTCCAGCCTCACCTCCATCACCACCACGCATGTCGTGCTGTCTTGGCACTGTCTTGTCTTTGGAGTAAGAGCCTTGTAGGATGTCCTCCCTAAATCCTTCCCACTCTGCTGTCACTGAGCCAGCTCAGTCCCTGGGACAGACAGCAGCTGTACCTTGACACACATTTCCATAAACCAGCCCTCAGCCTCCTCTGTAGTGATTCAGTAGGTACCAGTTTGTCACACATAGAAAATGCACCAACTCATGTTTGGCAAATGCAAGGTCTGAAGAAAGAAGTAACTTTTATTTTAGAAGTTTATGAGAAATACCTCCACCCTGAAAAAATGTGGCCACGTTTGGAATTTGCTGAGCTTGGTAATGTTCAGATGGAAAGAAGATGGCAAAATCCACTTTACTCAACATAATTACATCCTGATTATGGCAAAAAGTGAATAGAAAATTACTCAAAATGTACTGAAAAGTGATAAATTGACCTTTTAATGCTGCGGTGCAATGTTAATATTTGTAATAATCCTTTCAACTGCAGAAAAAAGATGTAATTATGCAGGCAATCAGGAAGGAATCCCTTTCAACATGTAAATGGGAACAGAAATAAATGTTATTTTAAAAATTAAAAAAACATTGTCTGTTCAGTGCACTGGCCCTAACCTATCCCCTATTCCTATGAGAAAAGGGCAGTGCCACTGACCATAACAGGCCTATATATGTGTGACTATGTAAGACAAGAGCACCAAAGCTGCCCAGTTTCTGTGAGCTGGTGTGGCTGCAGACACTGCCAGCTGGGTAACAACCTTGAAGAAGCCCTCACCAGAGGGTTTTGCACACTAGTGCTCCTTCCTCAACACAAGTCAGCACTCTTCAAGGCTGTCTTGAATGCACTGTGAAATGGGAAGTATTTTTAAAAATCACTTGTGAAAGATGTAGCCCATTTTAGTTTAGCAATGAAAGGCTAAATCCTGGGGTGCTGCAATTCAGTATAGTTACACTGACTTCCAGCTCACTGGTTTATGCAAGATTTAAAAATAATAACCATCTATTTTATGAAGACTACACAAGGGCATAACAACAATGATGCATGAACACTTAAAAAGGTGCAAACCACCAGGATGGATGCCTATAATTCTGTCCAGCTGAGGAGCATGGTGTTTCCTATACATTTTAGGAGTCTAATGATTGGTTTTCCTGAGAGACAACTTTTACACCTCGTCACAAGTCTGTGCTGCACCATTAGCAATATATTTACAGACATTAATGTTTCCAGACAGAAATCTTATCTGACAAATTATCAGCCTGAACAAATTTAAATGATATCCACTCAGCTTCCAATAGCAGCAAGCTTGGCCTTATGCCTTAAAAAAAAGAGACAAGCTAATCAGGAAAGTCTGTCTGTTTTCCTCTCTATTGCTAGGGTTGTGCTAATAAGGAAGGGTGGCAAGTCTTTTAAACTGCTTTTATCTCCCACTGGCATGTAATTAATTCCTGGTACTTGTCCTAAAAGCCACTTGCTCTTGGCAGAGGCACCCAGACCTGGCTGCAATGAGGGAAGGAGAGCCAGGTCCTGCTGGGGCTGCACCCTAAGACTGGGCACGCAGGCAGGAGCAGCGTGTCAGGGTATGTTTGCGCGTGTGTGTGTGCTCTGCCCCTCAAAACAGGCCCTGGGGGTCGGTTTGGCTCTGGCACCCCAAAATTAGCTGTAGGACCCCCGGGCAGCTGCGCATCACAGGACATCCTGGTCCCGCAAAGTCCCCCACCCCGACAGGGGATACTAACCTGGTGATAATGTAAGGACCAAAACAGATCACGAACGACCCTATAAAAATACTGATTTTCTTGGTAGCCCGCTGCCTCCTCCGTTTCTGCTCGTTCAGACAGCGCTGCTTCACACTACGAAGGGAAAAGAGCCGTTAGGGTGTTAAGGCAAGAAGGGAGGAGGCGAGACGAGAGCCCAAGGGAAAGGGGAAAGACCCTGTCCACGCCCGAGAGCCCCTGCGCCCGGGAAGGGAAGGGAAGAGGAAGGCAGCCCCGAGGGAAGGAGAGCAGTCTCCCGGGGGGAGAAGAGCAGCCCCGAGGCAAGGAGAGCAGTCTCCCGGGGGGAGAAGGGCAGCCCCGAGGCAAGGAGGGCAGCCTCCCCGGCCATAGGAAGGCAATCCCCCGGGGGAGAGGAGGGCAGCCCGGAGGGGACGAAGGTAGCCCCAGCCCCGCCGAGCCTCGGGATGATCGCACTCAACAAAGCCGTGACTCCTGCTTAAAGGGAGCTCAGGCAAGCGGGATAACCCGGAGAGTCCGATTAGCATTTAAACACAGAAGGCTGCAAATGCACAAGCCACCGTTCCTGGCACTGTAAGCAGCGCCTGAAGCGCAGAAGCGCTCGCCGTGCGGCCGGGGCAGGCAGGAAGGGGTGCTGGAGAGGCGGGATATCGTTTCTGCCCAGGGTAACTACCCGGGGCTGTGAATCCGAACGCGCACGCTTTACCTGGGGTGGATATCCACCAGCAAAACCAGAGTCTGCATGGTAATAATGTCTATCCGCTTGCAGTGGAACCGGGCAACTTTCAACACCTTTAAATAGGTGAAACACAAGATCACCAGAGACAGCATGAAACTGGTGGAGTGAAAGACAATGGTGAACACTGTAAACCTTCTCCGCTCCGTCTCTTCCTTCAGGTGTAAGGTGCAAGAGGCATAAACGCTGTTGTAATCTACCCATGAGTAAAACAGGGACACCAAGGGGAACGTGAGGGAGTGGAGCCACGAGTAGCCCATCAGTATCACAGCGTCCTTATACCGCATCTTGCTGGTGTAGCTTAGGGGGAACACCACGGCAATCCATTTGTCGATGCTGAGCGCTGCCATGCTCAGCATCGTGTTGGAAGTCAGGAAAGTTTCCAGGAAACCCACCGCCTTGCAGACGCATCCCCCGAGGGGTTGCTGGTTCCTCAGGATGCCAAGCAGCGTAAAAGGCATGTTCAGAACGGTGAGAAGCAGGTTGCAGAAAGATAAGTTCACCAGGAAAACCCCGGCGACCTGCTTGCGGATCTCCGTACTGTAGACGAAGCATAGCAGCACCAGGAGGTTGGAGAGCAGAGAGACAACCAGCACCAGCACGAGGAGCAGCGCCAGCAGCACGCCTGCCAAGTCCATCTCTCAGCGGGTCGCCTGGAGCGGGCGAGGGCAGGGGGAACGGGGTACCCACGCCGGCACCGCAGCCTCGCCTGCTGCCCAACGCGGCCACCCGCGCATGGTGCCGGCGGCGGGCCAGGGGCCGGGGGCAGCGCCAGGGGCAGCGGGCGCAGGGAGAAGGACAGGGGCGGGGAGCGGAGCCGAAAGTGCAGAGAGAGGGGCGAGGGGAGCGGGGCTGGCTGGGGCAGAAGGGCAGAGGGGCAGGGACAGCGCGGCCGGGGCTCTCTGCCAGCAGAGTCAGGCAGCGCGGGAGCGGGGGCCGGAAGGAGTGTGGTCGGAGCCGAGGGTAGGGACTCCGGGGCACGCAGCGACTGGATCGGGAGATAGGGGAGAGATGGGGGTACCCGAGGATCGGAGCGGGAGATAGGGGGTGCGGAGCTCCCGGGGACTGGAGCCGGGGGAGCGGTCCCGGGGGCGCGGGGCCGGAGGCGCGGTGCTCGCCGTGCGCTGTCCGCGGTGCTGAAGCGGCTCCGGGGCCGTTCCCGGGCTGCCCGTGCTGCTCTTCCTCCTCCTCCTCCTCCTCTTCCTCCCTCGCTGCCCCGGTCCCGTCCGTTCTCCTCCTCCCGGTTCCTCCTCCGGCGCCGCGAGGGACGGGGAGCGCGGAGAGGAGAAGGAGGAGGAGGAAGGCTGGGAGGATGAAGGGTGAGGAGGAGAAAAGTTGGGGATGGAAGAAGAGGAGGAAGAGGATGGAGAGGAGAAGGTCTGGGGGACTGGAGGACGAGGAAAAGGAGAGAAAAAACGGGAGGAGGAAGAGGAGAATGAAAAAAGGAGGAAAAGGAGAGGGAAAACGGGAGGAGGAGGAGGAGGAAAACAAGAAGAAAAAGCCCCTTCCACCTCTCCCATCCCCTCTCTCCCCACAGCAAACCCTGGGAGCAGCTCCCGAAAAAACCCAAACGGAAGAAAAGTGAGTCCGGCCTTTCCTGGNCGCTGCCCCGACGGCCGCCCCGCTCTCGCTTCAGGCCGCGGAGCGCGAACCCCCCCGCGCCGGAGCCCGCGCCCCCTCCATGCCCCGCCGCGGCTCCGCTCCGCCGGGCGCACGGCCTCCCCAGGCTCTGAGCATCTTCCCCCGCTGCCCAGCCCCTCAAATACTCCAGCCGCGGAGCCTCCCGCAGCGACTCATGCGCAGACGAGCGGCTGCGAGGCACAGGCTCAGCCAGGGATCGCGGCGTCGGGCTGATCCACTCCCGGATCGCAGGCGAGAGCGGCAGGAAGCCCAACTTTCCGCTAGTGTGCAGCTCAGGAAGGATCAGACCCGGACACGAGTTACTGTCAGTTTGATCCTTACGCTGTGCTCAGGCACACTCTGAGTGCACCAACTGTATCTGGCGTTCCTGAAACCTGTTTAAAATCTGGTGTCTGTGCCCCGTGGCAGGCTTTCCACGCTCCATCTGAGGGATTGCTTGCCCTTTCCCCCTACCACAGTTGCTATGATTTCCCTCTGGGTATTCACACCACCACCCCTCGGGCCAGCAATGAGGGATGCTTCTTGGTTAGAGACTGCTTTGACTGCTTGGACTCACCGGCTGGTTGAACAAGTGCCCACATTAGGGTGATGCTGGCACACTCTGTGGAAAATTAAGTCTCTCTCTTTACCATTTTCCAGTCACACTGATACCACGATAGTGTGGTGGTCAGAAAGGTTCTTTCTGTTATCATATTCTGGCAAAAGCTGAAAAGACGGACATGAAAGAGAACAGAAATTCCCCCTCTGCAGCTGTCAGAAATGTGGATCACATGGCTAATTCCCAAAGATGCTGTGAATCTTTGTCTTAGATTTAAAAAGAGAGAGAGGAGAGAGAGAGTAAGTTTTGGTGCATCAAAATAGTGGTATCGAAAAAAACCTGCCATGTCTAATCACTGTCACATTTTACAGCTGATTGCCAGAACTGACATGAAGAAAAAGGAGAAGAAAAGGTAGCTTTCCTACTATCCAAAATTACTATTAATATCCTAAGGAAATGCTGTATTGTATATATTGTCCCTACAATGTAGCCCTGTCACGCAAGTGTGACCACTGTGTGAATAACTGTACATAAAACTGCTTGAAAGAGCCTGAAGGCAATGTAGGTTTTGTTGGGCTTTTTTCCCCCCAAGAGCAGTTAAAGTTTTGGATCAGGCCCTAATTGAAAAGCTTGAAATGGTAAATTATATGTCTTAAGTAAGGAGCAAAGCAACAAGACATGAGATGTGTTATTTGGAAGCGAACCAGTACTGTACTATTCCTCAGGATGGAAAGAAAATGAATGTTTTCTTTGATCAGAAAGCTGTCATTTCCAATGTTAAAAAAGCACAGATACATTTGACAGGGCTTATGCTTGGTGAACAAAAATCCAATATGTATCTGTGTAAGCATTTGAGGGAAATCTATAAAAGCATGAAAATACCAGTTTTCTCAGAGTTCAGTTGTTGCATTTCTCTCATCAGAGACCTGACACTATTTGGAAAATGTTGGGAAGAAATTAACCATCATGGGAGAACCTGGCTGTATCCTTACAGAGCAAAGGTTCTGCAATTACTTCCTCTCTCACAGCAGCAATTCTTACAGTTCCTACCAGTCAGAACCCATATACGACCTGCCTTTCATTTAACAGTACCACAAGGTTATGGAGCTTTTATGTTATCCAGCTGGGACCAGAGGCTGTCTGTGTAGTGGTGTCAGGTGGGATAGAGGCTATTTTATATCATCACAGAGACAACCCAGGTGTGCTGTTCCCTTACTGTGATAGCTACCTGAGATGCTGTTTCCTCTTGGATCCAGACAAAGCACAACTTGTCTCTTTATTTCTCTCTTCCACACATAAATACATACATAATTTCTCTCATACAGCATTTTCAGATGAAGAACAAATTGTTTCTAAAAACTGATGGAGAAAGAATACATTAAAATAAGACAAGAAAAAAAAGTGGCAAAAAGATGAAAGAAAAATTATTCTGATTTTTTCACATGTACAGTGGGTTGTATGGTCCCCTGCAACAATATTCTGGGCTCAAAGAACTCGTTAAGGAAGATGTTGTTGGATTTCTCCTTTTGCTACCGGCGGAGCTTTGTTAATGTGACAAGTTAAACATGCACATGACTTCCTGAGGGGTGTGAGTCCTCTGCTGACCTGTTCCCCTTCACAGGGAGCAGCCCCATAACGCTTCATACCAGACACCTTCCAGTCTTACTTGCAGCTTATGAGGCTGGAAACCCATGTGAGACCAGGAGGCTCAGACATGCTGTGGTGGGCTTGCAAATGTAGGCAGTACCTCCTCAGCCCCTGGAAACACAGATACTCCTGCCACCTTTCACATATAAGCAGACATATGCTTATATCGTTGCAAATGCTCACAGCAGTCCTACTGAACACACATATTTTCACAATCAACATCTTACATTATTTGTCAAGGTTGCTGTCTTGGTGGAAACTGGGGACTGTAGAGACTGCTGCGATACAACTAAGAAAAGGAAAAATAAAGATGTTCTTGCCAATAATTATCCCTTAATAAACACAGACTATTTAGTTAACACAGATTAGGTAAGAACTTGAGACTTTTATTCTAATAGCTGCATCATTCATTAAATCTAGACATTCATCTGTTCTAAATATTGACCACAACTTATTTGATTTAATGGTGAATAGACGGTATTTGTTGGAAATGAATAGGGTAAGATTCAAATTCCTTTTAGTTTCACTCCAGGAGAGATGTGTCATGCAAATTTCAATGTAGATCACAACTGTCCATAATTCAGTTCTAATCAATGTATTCTGCAATGGCTAGGAACACATTTAATTTGGTTCTAATTTTAAGAAAGCACCATGAAAGAAGGAAACCTCAAACAAATTACATCAATTAATTTGCAAGTACAGAGCAAAGCAACCCTTTTCCCCCAGATTCTCTTATGACAGGTGAAGAGAGGGAAACTAAATTATATTAACCAATATGGGGGGAAATGGAATGACTCATGGAACTGATGCTATGAAAAAAGCTTTTCACTTCTAGTGCACTTGCTAAAAAGTGACCCATTTCAAAAGTGAGTAAGACTGGTTAATGCCCATGAGATTTTGCAATATGTCCTGTAAATAGATCTGATGCTCATAGTTCCTGACAAGCAAAGAGAAATATCTTCTCACAACCACAATGGCTGCAGGTGTGTTATTGCTGTCACTTTACATTTAGCTAAGGAAGCTTTAGTGAAGTCAGAGTCCTTCAAGTCTCAGCAACTTTTATATTATTCTTCTTTTGTTCTTTTTTATTCCCTCTTTCTTTTCAGAGAGCTATTTTATTAGGATTTGAACTATAGAATCTTTGAGCAAGCAGGGCTACTACACTAATATAGATTTTTTTCTTTCTGGAACAATACGACAAATAAGCAAGCAGATAGTAGTATTGTGACAAGTGACATCCTGTTAGTCTCTAAAGAAAAGATGTGAAGCCTGACTCATCAGTCTAATACAATTCTGAAAGATTGTTCCTGTGGCAGAATTCCAGTAGGCACATTTACCACCTGTGGAATAACTTTGTCCTAAAAATCTTCCTAAAGTGGAACAAATTAAAAACTCCACGTGTATAAAGCCCACACATTCTTTCACCGGGCCTCTTCTTTTCAGGGGAAAAGTTTGGAGCAAAGTTATGAAGCTCAGCCATGCCACAGTTCTGCAGACTGAAATTGCTTCAAAATTGCCTAAGTACTGTAATGAGGAATCTCAAAGTTCCACAGATAATCTTGCAGTTGTATCAAAAGTCAACACTTGCAAAAATCTTTTGAGTCATATTTCTGTTTATGCAAACTAGACATCTTCCTACAGTCTGGAAAAATTGATTTCAAAATTATTCCAGAAGACAATATTTCATTTTGGAAGATAAGGGGCAACAGAGCTGGTGAAGGGGCTGGAGCACAAATCTTAGAAGCTGGGGTTGTTTAGCTTGGGAAAATAAGACACAAGGAGAACGTTATTGCTCTCTCCAACTACCTGAAAAGAATTTGTAGACAGGTGGGGGTCAGTCTTTTCTCCCAGGTAATAAATGACCAGGTGAAAGGAAATGGCCTCAAGTTGCACCAGGTGAGGTTTAGATTGGATTGTGGAAATAATTCCTTCACCAAAAGGGTTGTCAAGCATTGAAATGGGTTGCCCAGGAAGGCGGTTGACACATCATCCCAGGAGACATTTAGAAGACCTCTAAATATCATTCGAATGTAGATGTGACACTGAGGGGCATGGTTTAGTGGGGACTTGGCAGTCCTGGGTTAACAGATGGGCTTGATGATCCTTAGGGTCGTTTCCAACCTAAGTGATTCTATGATTCTATTCTTGATATTCTTAATGGAAATGGAAGTGCACAAATACTGGAAGATGACAGGTAAACAAAAACATTCACAGAAACTCAAGCCAGTTTCAGTTGACATAGAATTCTAAAAGTAGTTATGGGTGGATATGTGTCAATGCTTCCTGTCTGTTCCACCAGTTCATTTTGTCTTTTTCCTCTTCTACAGCATGAGGCAGCAGGTAGAACCAGAATTCTGCAAAATCTGGCTTTGGAATTAAGCTGGCTGGTTTGCTTAGTTTTGGTGTTTCATTTTGGTTTGTTTGTTTGTTTTTTTCCTGGAGTACAGTGCAAAAGTGTGAAAGCAAAACTATGCTATTCTACTGAGCAGCAAAGTATATTGATTTCAGTGCAGTTTGTGTCAGGAGGTAAACAAACACTAACTAGCTTTTACACCCAGAAGCTTTACAACTGTAATGCAAGTCTGAAATATTAATGGATGAATACTTTGCCTCAAGCAAGTGGCACAGGTACTTGAATCTGTCTTTCATAACTCAGGGACAAGTTCTTCAAAATAGCCGAACTATGTCAGTTCTTCCCCCAGACTGGTTCTACAATAGAGTTACTCCTGATTTAATTAAATATTCAGGACTTGGGCTATAACCAGAATTTTGTATTTTATGAAGGTAAAATTCTTCTGTAGTCTCCAGAAAAAAATAAAATGGTGAGTGGAATCCTATTGAATCCTATTGAATGTAGGAGCACATATAGTCGCCTGCCATTTTCATCTCTTTTGTCTCTTTTTAAGGATTTGGTATACTGATGTATTTTTAACCTGACAGGAATAAAGATTAAAGTGCATTTTCTTGCTGTTTTTCAGTGCCTCACAAACACAGTGGTTCTTACTAGCAATGCTGTACTACACCAGATTGTTATAAAACTTATCAAAGCTGCAGGCATGAGGATGAAATTCCCAGGAGCCTTTTACCGGCATTTTCAACAAATGTGACAATGTTTAGCACTTCCAGGGGCCAGCAAACATTAAATGGCATTTTTCAGAAACTGCTGAGGCAGTTTATTTAGTGTTGCAGTGAAGTTCCAGGAGCCAACACATGAAAAAACCAGCATGTGTTCTTTTGCTGTACTATAGAAATTCTCTTTTTCCTGCCTTACTTGTACAAAATCTCCCCCACATCTTACAGAGATGGTTTGATTCTGTTTTCCCTGAGTCAGTGCAAATCCAAGATAAGTCTCTTAAAGCCACTGGGAAAACCAACGCAGTGGAAATGAAAGCAATCAAACATAAGGTTCTAGAAACAGTATGAAGCTTCTAGGATGAGGCCATTTTGATTACAGTTATTTATTATAGAGAGCACTCTCAGCAAGCACATCAAGAAAAAATTAACGCCACCTTGTGCAGTGAAAGGGTTGATCTGCCAGGGCTCAGCGCTGAGCTGCTCAGGGACAGGTGCACAAAGCCCTTTGGATGGTTCCAGAGGAAGGAGCTCAAGCACACAGACAAGAGCTCTGTCCTAAGCTGTTTGCTCAGGAGCAGTTTAAGCAGAAGCTAAATCAAAAGAGCAGAGGGAGCTGGGCTGGACAAGCCACCTTGGTTTGAACTCACACATGACCAGAACAGCTCCAGTGGGACAATTTTCTCTGGCATTATGGCACTGTGCCTCTGGGCTCTGAAAATCCCCTCCACAGGACAGACATAGCTTATCTTCCCATGGACATGCAGCAGACCAGTGCCCATAATTCAGGGTAACAGCTCTGTGTTGCACAGAGTTCACCCTGCCCCAGCCCTTTAACCTCCACACGTTAATCTTTCTGCATCAGGATCTTGCTTGAGTACCTTAGTTTGCCTTTCCTCAGCCCCTCACTGCAGAGACATTTCCTCACACCCTCACTAACAGGTACAGCTTCTATTGGTGAAGGTAATCAACTGGTACCATCTGCTGTGAGGAATAAATAGCGAAGATATTTTCTCTAGCAATATCTAGGCACTGTCCTCCCATCACACCCATCCTTTTACCCTGCCTACCCACCCATCCGCCCACCCCCACATCCATCCGCAGGAACATGTTTTTGCAGAAAATACTCTGGCTCAGAGGCAACTCCACTCTAAGAAATGGAATTGGCAGGTAATAAATAGGCCTATGCTATGCTGCTTTCATGGAAACACTCAGGGGCTAAGGCTTTTAAATGAGAGCACAGGTTTTTATGAGTGCACAGCTATCTTGGAGCCTCTATTATCATGCACCTTTCACTGTGTGTTTCACTGAGTGTATTAAAGAAAACAACACCAAAAAGCCCCTCTTTCAGTAGGGTAAAGAAACAAAATCAAGAAACTGCCAGGACAAAATTGACACTGTACAATGCAAACTCTGTGCACTGGCATAGCAGGGGTTCCCACAGCAAGTGAGTTGCTTAGGAACAATAATACCACGTAGCCCCCAGCCATCCCCTCCAAATATGCAGGAAGAGAGGCCCAGTCTCCCTCCAAAGTGAAATATTTACTCCCCTCCTTGAGTCTCACTCTCATGCTTACCTGGGACAGGCTTTCATCTGGAGAACATGGGACAGATTGGTCCCCAGTGCTGTGGGGAACCTCTCCACAAACAAATGCTCTCAAAGTCAGCAAGATCTTCAAATTCACAGGAATGGGGAACCAAAGCACAAGTGGGAATAATGGCTCTCCAAAGCCACTGCTCCTACACCTCTTACAAGCACCTTTTCCCATGTGTGGGGCAGACTGCAGGAAGGGTTCTCTTACCCCAAACTGTGATGGGATAACCTTGCCCTGACCTGTGTCTGTGGCCGCAGAGGCTGAGTGACCCCTGGGCTGGACTTGTGCTTGTTTTTGCATGCTGCTTCCTCAGACGTTGGTCCCATGGAGGAAGATGGGAATGAAGGTCTATCACAGACAGGGAGTGAAGAAATGCCACGAGCTCCTTCTCACACAAGGCCTCTGGGAGATTTTCTGCAGCTGAAGCTCTCTGTTGTACCTCACTGCTCGCAGCTCCTCACATGTACCACAACACTTACCCTGTGAGCCCAGTGCAAATCAATTATTCTCAAAACAACATTTTTTTCCTCCTTATGCTGATGAGGTCCCTTGAGTTTTGTAACTTCTGCAATTTCTTTGGAGATGTGCTACAAATTAATAATTTATTCTGAATTCTGAGATTTTTTTTTTGTAATTTAGATAATTTTTGTGCCTCTTAAGATCATTTAGAATTTTTTTTGTTTCATGGATAATTGTTTTCATTAACATAGCAGTAGTCTTGGAAACAGCTAAGCAGAGCTTTCTACCCATCATCCAGCTTCATGCAATGAGTTAAGCGAGTAAAAATATGCTGTTCTCATAGGTGTTGTCATACACAGAGCTGTTCTGGGAAATTGGTGTGTGGAGCTGCCCTGAGCTCTCCCTGACAATTCAATACACACTCAGCTTCTGGTATTTTTGACACAGCAGTTTCAAAAAAAGGTAAAAAATAATCTGAAAATGCCTTTAATCCCCACAAAAAGTGTTTCAGGATTTGGGAAAAACTCATTTTCTAGTTGACCTAATTAAGTTGCAAGTCTAAGATAGGAAAATTTTGGGTTTAATTCCTAAATATGTGGGAGTAATCCAGGGTAAAAATTCTGCCTTGTTTTAATATATCTGATTTTTATGTGTTTGATATGCTAATTGCTGCTAGATTTTATATTTGTTTAATACAGCAACCTTTCATTGCATTTTCCATGGCTTTTTTCTCCACACTATATAATTATCCTTGTATTTCAGCATTACATGTTTTCTCTCTGAAGTTGAGTCGTCATTGTGATCACATTCCTTACTGTATTCCTCAAGCTAAAAAGAACCCCACAACTTTTTTTGGAAAGTTTCTAATGCTGGGCTTTAGCTTCTCACTGGAATGGAACCAAGGTTGCGATTAAAACCAACAAAACCTCCAAAGCCATTGACAGAGTTAGCATACATGAAACTGAATTTCACAAGAAATCAGTGGACTTGAGATATCTCAGTAAAGCACATTGTTCTGATATCTTTTTAAGGTGGAATTCCTCAATCACGCTCATTCAAGTCAGCATTTCTCATTGTTTGTGAATGGATATAGCTAGTAAAAATGTCCCAGGAACAGCTATTAAGTTAGTTTAGTAAAATTTTCTGTGTTCTTTGAGATTATGTATGTGGTATTGCTTCCAATTATATTGTATAATTGTATTCAAAAGCAAGGTGTCTGCTAACTTTAAATGGGTTTATGCATAGCCTTGAAAGTTGTATTGTTTGGTTTTAATTAGCTAATGTTAAAAATCAATAATCAAGGTATATTAAGAGGATTTATAGATCATCAAACCAAGTAAAGGGAACAGCTGTGATAATTTATTTTGACATTCTTTCAGAAACAGGTATGCGGTTATCTATTTTGTACTACAACATGAGTAAAAATTCAAACTTGATGACAAAAAAGTCTTATGCAGGGAATCTGTTGCAGGGGATCTACCAAATTGGTCCTGGCTAATTTCTCTCACTGCTAACAAAGGTATGGCTCATATTTGAGCTGCACGTGTCCAGAATTAACTTCAGCTAGGGGATGGCTTATATATTTCTCCACCAGACTGAAGAGCCAGTAACCTAAATTCTGTTGTTCTAAGCAGACAGATTATGTCCACCAATTTCCAGTACTTAATTTGAGCTCTCTCCAATTCAGCATGTCTTTAACAGGGGAAATCACAACCAAGCACAGCCTTCCAGATGCACTCACAAGTAATACCCACCACACTGATTATGGAGCAAAAGAATCTGTTATAAGATGAAGGTTTATATTAGGCACCATTTGTTTGCATTTGTGGTCTCTGATACAGCTGATTTCAAAGTTACCTGGAAATTCATGTTTCAGCTCTTCCCGAGTTCAGAGGGCTCCTTCTTTTCAACATAAGGTAAATTAAATGGCCTTACAGTATGATTTTACGCTGGTACATACTGCACAGTTCTTTTTATTTAGCTGACTGACTGACCACTCTAGGCCATAGACCACTCCTCTTCATTGTTATTTGCCTCCATTTTCTTTTTGAGATTAAGCTTTTGTCAGTGATCTTACATTATCTCCCAGGTCCCTGATCAAAGTATTATATATTGCAGACCAAACCCA
Organism: Pomatostomus ruficeps; assembly: GCA_013400735.1. Lineage (NCBI taxonomy): Eukaryota > Metazoa > Chordata > Aves > Passeriformes > Timaliidae > Pomatostomus > Pomatostomus ruficeps. Next base: position 46,946 of record VYZT01051422.1, on the reverse strand, counting down.
ATTTCCCATGGTATTCACTCAGAAACATAATAATTTGCTGGTATTTCTCAACTTAAAATTGCCTTTTATGTAAATTGACTTGTATAATAACTAGCTCACAAATAAAAACTGACAACCTTATTATGCTGTTGGAAAAAAAAACCCCAAACAACAAACAAAACTTTTATTAAAGCAATGATTGAAATCTGGCCATTTCTACATTCAGATTTTCTAAATTATATTTTTGAATATAAGTAATGTGCAGGATATTTCTGCAGGGCATGAGGACCAATCCTGTAACACAAACAAGAGTGCAGCTCGAAAAACTGTGTGCACTGTTTCATAAGACCAGCAATTTTAAGATCCTCTTAGATGATGATGGAGGCATGTGGAAGATTCCTGATCCATCAGCTTTATTCCCATCCCTGCTTGAATTTGGGGCAAGCCTAATTTTGTTTATGTGGACGTGATTAAATTCCTGATGATCCCAGGTAACAGCAGAAGAACACGCAGAGCCGAGGGAGGGGTTCCCCTCTCTCCCAGCCAGGTGACCAGCCTGTAGCCGTTCCCCTTCCTCCTCCCCGGCTCAGCTGGCTGGGCAGCCTCCTGGCAGAGCTCAGCCCAGCAGCTCTGCTGAAGCCTCAGTTTCCTGGTTCCCAAAGGCACTCAGGAAGATTAAACTGGAGTGACTAAGCATGTGCCTTACTTTTCCAAGCAGGTCTCCACAGAGAAAGACAAATCATCATTTCTGGTTAAACAGATAGTTTGTTCCTCTGTTTTAAATAACCAAAAAAACCAAAAAACAAAACTGTCCATGAAAACAAAATGATGAAAAAATGTTTAAAGCCAAAATGTTGAATGTGGAAGAAGAATCTGTGTTAACTGGGAAAAAAAATGTCTAAGTGGTCCAGTTTAAGGTTTTGCTCATTTGGTTTAGTTATTTATTTGCATTTTTAAAAATCTTTTTGCAGCTTGATTTATCCTTTTTAAATGTTTTTGCTAGCACTTTAATATGTCCTTGGATGATACAAATAACAGAAAAAATATCCTAAAAATCAGGATTTTAAGTATTTTTTCCCTCTGAGAATGCATATATTGGGGCACATTGTGAATAAACTGCAGCATCCCATCATATAGTTCTTTCATCATTGATTGCCTTTAATTGCACTCAATTTATAGCATTAGTGCTGCAAAGCAAGAGGTGTCCTGTTCAGAGATCTTTTCAGCTGGCTAAGCATTAATGGATGATGATTAACAAAAATACCTCTCTGCCTTGCCAGTCCAAGCTAAAAGCAAATTGGTAATTTGGCCAATGCGTGTGTTTGTTGTCCACATATCTGAGAAAACAAGTAGAATTAGTAGTGCTGCTATATATATATGTGTGTGTTGCATTAATTAGCAGACCAACCTGGGCACTCTTTTTTTGCTTTTTTTTCAGATTAACTTCCAGTTCCAAAACTGCTTCACAACTATTTGGTCAAGCTGAATACCCTGCAGGTCTGTTTGCTATAAAACTGTATATGAATATCCAAATACCAACAGTAAGTGTTGTACTCTGTCACCAGGTGGTTGAGATTTGGGTGGAGGATGGAGCAACAAACAGTCAGAAATTAATAAATAGGGCCATAATAGATCAAGATACCTAATTGGCTATAGCATTTCTCATTAACTTAGTTTTGAACCCACTTGGTGCATTCCTTTCATCACAATGGAAATGGAGCATTTGAAGCCAGAAAGACCTCACGTCAGATAACAATACATTTCTCCCCTCCTTTAAATGGGAAGCAGGAGCATCCCCAACACCTATCCGTAAAAGTTAACATTGCAACATCTGCCAACTCTAGCACAGTTTTTTGATGGTAAAAGGCTGCATCCTTTGTAGTTGCTATAGAACTCCCAAGATACAGATGTGACAAGTTTTCGTGCATGGTGAAATCAGATTAATGAGTACAAATATATAGCATGTCTCTTCTCATGTCATGTTACACAGTTACTGGCTATCAGTGGAACCCATCTATTTATGCAATATTTTGTACATAATTCCCCTTTCATTGAAAAGAAACCCAGATTTACCACAAGCTGAAGATTTAACATTTGGGAGTCTCTTATGAAAAAGTTGACACATCATAAGGCTGTGTCAGAGTAAAACTACAGGGTAATGATGGTAGGAAAACTCCCTTAGTCCTGGGATTCTGTTTTTGTTTGCAAAATACATATTTTGAATTCTAAGGAAACTCTCAAATATATTTATTTTTAAAATATAGTGGTTATAAAAATAAAAAAAAAGTTCATTTTTACTCTTAGGTTTTTCAGTGTGTTTCAGTGAACCTGTAATGGAATAAAATGGCTGTAAATATTTTAAAGGAGGAAAATATCTAGTACTTATTCTTTAGAAAATTCTGCAGGTTTGGCCATTTCAGCAGTCAAGAAAAAGTTTGGTTCATTTGTTGTGACATCTCTGAATTTCTTTGGATGTGTTTGGGATAATGTGAGCACTGGAGTCCTTAGGAAGGGTATAGTCACCTAGGAGCTCCAGGGAAAAGGCTTCTTTGTCACTCTCTGTATCTCTGCAATGGCAAGAGCTGGCTCAGAGCTTCACTGTCCAAGCTGCTGCTCCATCAACACAAGAGCCATTTGATTTTTCATGTTCCATACGAGAAAGATGATGATTTCAAGCAATAGTAGTGAAATAATTCTGATCAGCACAGTTAGTAGCTAACATCAGAACAAAATTAGTCCATTACATCATGACTTTGTATACAAATTCTGAAGCCACTGGTTTGATTTTTTTTCTTGTATCATATTGCAAGGTTTTGTATAATGCACTTCTTGATTATTATAAATACATCTTTACATCTTTCTAGTCTTTTTTTCCCTCACTGCATTTTTTTATTATTATTCGGTTCCTTGGGTGGGTTTTTATTATTTTGTTTTGCTTTGTTTAGGATTTTTCCTGTCCAAATTAATCTAGTTTCTAATCTCTTAGCCCTCTATTTATAATCTTTTTGGGACTTCTGATCTCTAGACTTCAAAAAGATTAATAAACTTCTGCAAAGCTATATGTATAGTTCAGTTTTTGCAGATTAGGGTTTCTCTTTCCAGCTGATATTGAAGATGTTTTTACTCAAAATATAATGAGATGTGGTTAGTTGCAGTCCCTACGGTATATGCCACTAGACACATATCTTCAACACTGTAGAAGGAAGACTCTTTATGACTGCCACATGTTTACAATTTGCCAGGCAGTTTCCAGCCCACATGATTATGCTGTTATCCAAGCCAATCTGAATTAATTTAGCAGTAAGATTTCATGAAACGCACTGCCAAGTGCTTTACTGAACTCTAAATATGCCACATCCTCAATTTTCCCTTCACACATTTATATTAGAATGGCTGGTGAGGGGAATTTTCAGAAACATGCATATTTAAGCATAGAACCCATTAACTTTCACTTACAGTTTCAGTTTGATTTACAAAGGCATTTAGGGACCCAGTTTCCATTGGTGTCCTGTTGTGACTTGGACAAAAACGTGCTTGTATTAAAAAAAGAAACTACATCTGCAGAGCAAGTTATTCTTCCTAGCCTTTCCCTGTTCAGTTCCTTCCCAGCTATGCCAGAGAAGAAAATGGACTATCCACTGGGTCCTGGAATCATTTTAACCCATAATAATATTTCATATTCTCATAGGAAGAAAGGCAACCATTCCTGATGGATTTTTTTCCATCTGCTGTGCAAACAGGTAATAATCACTAGGGTCCATGTTTTGGAAAAAAAAATCTCATGAAAGGTGCTTTTGTCTCTCATCAGTAGTACTAGAAAAGAGTGTCATAACTTCAGTGGTCCCTGCAGGGAAGATGAAGCAAACTGTATGGTAATCCCACAGGACTGCTGTGTCAGTAGGGAATATTCTTCACAGGTAATTTTGAACAGCATGGGTTAAAACAGGGCAAAAATAATGAAATAATCCCCTCATAACAGAGTGCATGTAAGGTCAGAACTCTGACAGGGCACAACTATTTGGCTGAGAAGCACTGCTGTTATTGCAGGAGAAGCTTAAAAGGAAGATAGTTTAGCAAGAGCACTTTTAAACCACTCTGGCTCTTAAAATTACTATAACTACCTCCATGCAGTGGTTCATTATCAGCATGCAATTAAAGTAATGGACTTCACTTAGAGTTTCACCACGTTCCCTTTGCACCACCCTGGCTGCATGAATAGGTTGGGCTTTGAAATGAAGGTACAAGCAATCACTTTCTATCTCTTTAACTTCCCAGAGCAGCAGAAAGAGGTTTTGACACAAATGGGAAGCAACACCCAGCTTCACCATGTCCTGGTTAGGACAGAAGATATTGTGGAGATGATAATGGTGCTTAAAGTTTCAGGTGCAGACATGTGGGTCCTGATGGACATCACACTGAGCATGAGCCAACAATGTGTCCTTGCTGCAAAGGGGACAAATTTTATCCCAAGCTTCATTAGACAAAATACCCATGCCCTCTACTCAGCTCTGGTGAGGCCACACCTGAAATGCTGTGTCCAGTTCTGGGCTCCCCACTGCAAGGGAGACATGGACAGTCCAGAGAGAGCCCAACAAAGCACTGCAAAGATGTTAAAGTGACCAGAGCACCTTTCCTATGAGGAAAGTCTGAGAGACCTGGGACTGTGCAGTCTGAGGAGAAGGTGGCTTAGGGAACCTTATCAATACACACAAATATCTGAAGAGAGGGTGCAGGGAATATTGAACCAGGATATTCTCAGTGGTGCCCAGTGACACCAAGACAAGAGGCGATATGCACAAACTAAACACAGGAGTTTCCCTCTGAATTTCATGGAACATTTTTTTTTTATTGTGACATTGTGAACACTGGCATAGGATGCCCAGGCAGGTTGTGGAGTCCCCATTTTTGGAGATAGTCAAACGCAACCTGGACATGGTCCTGGGAAACTGGCTCTAGCTGGCCCTATTTGAGCAGAGGTCACTTCCCACATCAGCCTTTCTGTGAGTCTGTGACTCTGTGACCACTGGAAATATCAATGCACTAAAGCAAAATTGTTGGTAGGATTGTGTCTGTTTTGATGAGATTTTCAAGCGAGAAGGTAATCAAAGTTTTCTATCTTTAGCTTTCCTAGGTAGAAAGATCATCCTCTCCCTGCTCTGCTGGGACTGAGGTCTCAGATAAAAAGGGAGAGAGATATTAACTTTCTCTTCTGTGCGGTTAAATTTAATGCTTAATCTCATATCTCACTGATCTGACCTGAACAACACTATAGGTGAAGTTCTCTTCCTCCACATTCTCTTTAAAAACAAAACCACAAATAATAACAAGTATATTTCATGACTCATCAAATGGAGACATATGTTGAAATCTCAGTTTATGCTTGTGAAATATTTGCTCCTTGGTCATTTGTATTCATAATCCATAATTAGAGGCTGTGTGTTCCCCATTTTCAGGAGGTTCCATATCTGTTTGATATGCTAATTGCTGCTGGATTTTATATATGTTTAGTACAGCAACCTTTTATTGTATTTTTCCGGGGATTTTTTCCTCAATACTCTAATAATCCTTGTATTTCAACTCTGAAGCTGTGTCCTCATTGTGATCACATTCCTTACCATATACTTCAAACTAAAAAGGACCCCACAAATTTTCTGTGAAACTTTCTAATGCTGGGCTTTAGCTTCTCACTGGAATGGAACCAAGGTTGCGATTAAAACCAACAAAACCTCCAAAGCCATTGACAGAGTTAGCATACATGAAACTGAATTTCACAAGAAATCAGTGGACTTGAGATATCTCAGTAAAGCACATTGTTCTGATATATTTTTAAGGTAGAATTCCTCAGATGTACTCATTCATTTCAGCATTACAGATAAAAGCATATCTTAGAGGGAACACTGGGTTAACAGTTTAGCAGTGTGCTTCAGCAATGTGAACAAGGTACAGGAAGACACTATTTCCTGCAGAAATCATGTGGATGACCACATCTGAGAGAAACAGAAGAAATAAACAAACAAGGGAACAGAATAGTCATAACATAGACAAAACATTGCTTGACAATGGTTTTCATACTGATTCTGGAAACTTTTACACTACATTGCACGGAGCAAGGAGCCTGGTGTCTCCTCGTTAATTCTTCCCAAACCAGGTAACCTTTCAGCAACAGGTGTTTCCCCTCCAGGCGGGGTATTGGGGTTTTGCCTTGCTCTGCAGTATGGAAAGGGCCTGCTCACTAAGGTTGTTCTGGTCATCTTCACCTGACAAGTTTCCTGTTGCAGCTGACTGGGCACTGGTGACGTCCTTGATGTCTGTGCCTCTCCTCCCATGCTACACTGTGGTTTTGTGGCTGTGGCCCTTTCAGGGTCAATTCATTGTTAAGATTAGGAAGAATTTTCTGACTGTGGCATGTTTGAGGGGACAGGTATAGAAACTGTGTGTTTATGGAGCCTCCTGGACACCCACTTCATGCATGTGATGGGCAGTGGCAGCAGGAGTGCAGACATGGCACACCACACAGACCTGAGCAGAACAACACTCAGCTCAGTGCTGATGGTCTGATCGAAATTACTCACAAATCCTTGACCTTTTTCCCAACTAGAGATCACTCTGTTATTTAGATATTTCATGGTCTCCAGGAAAATTGTTTTTGAAGTTCTGATATATATATATATGTTATCATCACAAATCTGGAGTCTCCTATGTAATTCTTTGTACTTTCTTTCCTTGTGATCATGCACCCATTGAAATGTGTTTCCTCCATTGAAAATATATAACTTTTTTTATAATTCAGGTCTTTATTACTTTTATTTCTCTAGATATCTATTACTCTTGCTGTAACAATAAGCACAACCTTCTGTGTCTGACCAGTTTTTGGCATGATTGGTTTCTAGTAACTGTGTACAGATTGAAAATTTTAGAGCAGCTAAAAGACATTGGCAAGAATAATGCATACTTAAAACCAAGAAAAGCAGTCTCTTAAAAACAATTGTTTGAAAAGGGGCATAGGCACAGAGAAAATAAATATCTACAGCTAAAATACTCTTGCTTCTCTAGCTAGACATTTTCCCCCTCAAAATTACTACCAATTTTTTATTCCTTACACTAGATTTTAATACTTTGTTCATTTCTTATTTATTGCTATTAAAAGTTCTTGGGTTTTTCTTGATAACACCCAAGCTGGTTGGATATAAATCCATAGCAGCTGGAGAGCCTGGTGCTGTGCCTGAGTGTGGAAGGTAGCCCAGCTTTTCTCTGAACCATGCAGGGATGTATGGCTGTGCTGACTGACCCACAGTTGTGGCAGAGTTACCTTCTGCCTATCCTTCCTCACTGGCAGCAGTAACTTAGACTATCGCTCCTCACCCTCTTTAATAGAACTAGAAAAATCTTAACTCTGGCCAAGGCTTCTCCTTTATTTTTCGTTGAAACTGACCAATGCAATTTATTTGATGGGAAATTAGAGACAAGTAGCATGAGAGAATTTCCTTAGGAAAATACATAAAATGTTAAGAAAAAAAAATCAGTTAAAAAATCCCAGGAGTAGGGAATATGTATTCTTTTGAACATGTTAAAAAAACTTCGTATTTTCTTGAGTTTGCTCTTCCATTCCCTGGTCTGGAGAAGGAACTCTGAAATTTGTCAGAGCCAGGAAAAAGTGTGTGTGGAGAGGGTGAAAGAAGTAATAAATAATGATCCTTATGTGAATATCTTTCAGATACAACCATCTTAAATGCTTTTGAAAAGTGCATTTGTCCATACCTAGTGACTTTGCCTTTAAATAGGAATCAAACCCCTTTTGGCAGGGTGCTGCCCTGCCTCCTGCCCACAGAGTACCTGAGCACAGAGTATCCCCAGTTCTGCAGTGACAAAACCTGACTTACTGTGTGAGACAGGTGCTAACAACTGCTCTGGAATGTTGCAAAGCCTGGCCCTGATATTGAAAGCAGGAGCTTGTCTCACCATAATTTAAGAAATGGGCAGCCAAGCAGCGTGTAGGAGGCAAAGCAACTAGTTTGGGTGATAAAGGAAGAAGAGTCAGAACCGAGGAGATGAAGAGCAAGTTGGCAGAAGAAGAATAATGAGCCTATTTACTAAATTGATACCATGTAAGATCACAGAATCATAGATTCAAGGTGACTAAAGGTGACAGAATCGGGATTAAATAATACAGTAATCAAAGCATTTTTATGAATTGGAAAGCCACCAAGTTAGCTGTAAAGTCCCAAGCATGCTAACATTAACAATGGGGACCAGATCAATTGCCAGTTCAGGAAGCAGCTCTTTCCCACTTGTGGAAATGCTGAGAAACCTATGGCCACGACATCATGCTGAGCAGTGTCTTTTACAATCACACAGATTTATACATTTGACTGCTATTGCATAGTGCAGTTCCTGTCCTTTTATAATGCAATTCCTCCCTGCTCCACTCAATCACCTACTTATTTTTCCTTAGGCCACTGATATCTAAGGGCTCTAATGTGCAACAAAAGCTCGCCTCTGTAGAGTCATGTGAATTGAGAAGCTTCTGCTTCCCTTCCCTCTAGCAGAGATCTTCCCTTTTGATTTTTTCCACTCCTTGACATTACACATTTTCAGGGGCACAAAAACCTCCTGAAAGCTGTTATTAACTTCTGTCTCTACTATATTAGAAGAAACTCTCTAGCTTAGAAGAAATATTTTTTCTGTGTATTGCTATTAAATCATTTTAAAATGAAATTCAAATTTTTCCCCTCCCCTTTTTTTTTTATGAATGCATCTGGTAAGAAGCTACAGGCATCTTTTCCCTGCCTTGGGCTAATTGCTAGCAAAATCTTGAAATATCTCCTTTTCCAGATTGCTGACTCCAGTCTGGGAGCAAACACAGGCCTCTCCCATACCACCTGTGCCTTTTCCCTCAGAACAGACACCGGGTTGCAGCATGTGAGGTCTCAGGACCCACAGCACTTCCTCAGATGTAAGACCCAAGCATGCAGCTCTCACTGCTGCATCATCTATTTTGTCAGCTGTGCAGGGAGCTCTCCCCACTGCTAAGAGTCTTTGAGGAGGCATCTGAATGGCCATCAGGTTCTATCTGTTTGTTTTTCTTCCCCAGGCTGCTGTTTAAAGACACAGCCTGGCTTCCAGAATGAACTGAGAAGTGAGGCTATGGGATTACTTGTGAATGTATAGCTGTGTTGTAAATAGAGATGTGTGTTTATGCTTCTGTATAAGTACATGTCCTAAAGAATTCCTGAAGTTTCCCATTTCCAGAAATTGGACATGGTATTCAATTCATAGACAGATACGTGAATTAAAAATAAAGGAAACAGTCAGGTAAAAGGAAATCTGAGAGACTAGACATCCCTATGGCTGGTCCAAAGGCAATAAGCAAAAGCTCCAGTCTATGTATATGCAATATTTTCTTCTTCAATCACAAAAATTATTATTTCTTAAGAGCAAGTTTAAACAAACTGTATACCAGATTAATTTATTTTTACTTATTTTAGTTTTAAATTAAACAAAACCCCCAAATTCTAAGTTATTAATTTGGTAGTCAGCCCCAAGTTGTTCTACAAATATGGTTATATTAATGCCTCAAGAGTTCTTATAGCAGACCTCAATACAATTCATAGAGCTGAAACTTGAACTAAGAATTTTGGGATATTTATAAAAATGTTATAAAACTAAGTACGTATCTCTTTTGTTTGTGACTATTTTACAGAAATTGTAAATTAAAAATATGACCTTTCTAGTTTCTTAAAAAGATGTTGTGCCAAGAAATTACAGTAAACCATAAGAATATGTGAATGCAAACACACTATTTTATGAATTTTCAGCAGTATTTTCAGAACCCTTGTTAAGAATGCATAGTCTCTTTTACAGTTGCAGTGGTTTGTAACTTGTTTCATATCCTAGATATTTCACAACTGGGAAAAAATCCAAAGAATATCAAGAGTCATTGGGTGAAATTTTGCTTTTGAGAAGACATTTTTGGAGCAATAAAAAACAGCCAAGCAGTCCCCCTCAGCTTTAGACAAAATGTATTTTTCTGAAGACCTATATGATACAAACACAGTCTTTTCCTCAATCCCTGTCCTGGCAGATATTTAGCACATTATACAACCCAGGAGTGTGGGGAAGAACTGCTGTTATCATTCAGCAGCATGCTGGTAGATGTAAGTTGTTAGCAATAAATGATGTAATTAAGCATTTCTTGGAGTGATCTTCATACATAATTATGGCTCCATTTTGAACCATGCATCACTAATAACACTGTACCTGCTCTGTAATTAGGTGACTACCTTGTATTTCTGATGTACTCATGAGCTGTACAGCAAGAACAAGCTACTTCGCAGCACTGTAAAAAGCCATCTCTCACTGAGACAAAATAGACACCATCTAGTCAATACAAAATGTATTTTAAATACTGTTTCCAGAGTTAGCAGTGATCAGAAGAACTTTTTTTTCCCCCAACAGTATAATTACATTTCAAACTTGAACATCTTGTTGACTTTCAACAAATGTTTTAATTGCGGCACACAAACTCTGATAGTTCTCAAGTGCACAAAATGGTTCTTACCTGTTATATACATCACAGTGGACCCTAAAAAGAGACCTCAGCAGCTTACCATGGCAGCAGCTGCTCACACAGAGCATCAGAGACCCACAGTGGTGTGTGACCAGGTGGGACCTACTACATAATGGGAGACTCATAGGATCTATACACTAGTGATTTATTCATAGCTGCACAAGGCATCTGTTAACTTTCAATAAAAAAGTCAACAGTTAACTTGAGAAGGACAAAGGTGTTGGAAGATGTATTTTTATGTAGACAGCACTTTGGTTTCAGGAAAGGCTTTGTTATTTTCTGAGAAGAGTGAGACAATTTTACTAGAAAAAGTTGACAAGAATGCATTTTCCAAACAGGTGAAGATCTGTGGTTTGTTCCAGCACTAAACCAGTTCAATTCCCAATGCCAGAATTGCAGCCACACGTTCTTCCCCACTTCCAGCAAGGCCTTGACAGGGCACCATTCTCTTACCTCTCCCTGCACCCTGAGGGGTTGCATCAGCTGGCTCTGCACAGCTTCCACCAGTCAGGAGTGAATTTACCTCCTGTAGACACGTTTGCCCACATGCATGACCAGGAAAACTGTCCCCTGAGAAGTGTCTGGAGCCGGGTAACCTCTCCTTGGCACTGACCCTGTTAACAGAACCGTTCCTGAGCTGGGGAGGTCTGCTGCAGGCAGACAATGTGTGGCTCTGCAGCAGGAACACACCTTTTCTCCTGTGATGCCTCTTCTCCCTGACACTACACAGAGCCCCGTGCTGGTCACTCTGACCTGAGGCTGTCTGGAGAGAAAAGCACGTCTCTCTTTATTTGTATTGCCTGCCTGAAGCATGTGCCTCAGCCCTGAGTGCCATATTTGCAGGTGCCATAAACATTAATAAGAGCAGTGGATATGAAGACAGACTGCTGCTCTGTTAATAATTACAGGTTTTTCAAATAACATAATTTCCTAGTTAACATTAGAAAAGTGACTGAGAATTGCTATAAATGTAAACATATGGATGTGGGTGCCTCTTTCCTGATATCAGCATTTTCCTGAAAGCAATTTAAATGAGAGAAGCGCAAAAGGAATTTATTTTTAGAGTGTGCTTTCCATAAGTGTTTATAGAGCTGAATGAAGTAATGTAGAAGAAGTTTTCGGAATAAAAAGTGCAGTCACCTTGAAATGCACACTAATACAATTTTTAAACAGAACTCACAGCACCATAATCATGCAAACACTTTACAAAATACTGAGCTGAATGACAGAGCATTATTTGGACCTTTCCAATTTATTCTTTATAACTTGAACACTGGCATTATTGTGGGTGCATTGATTAGACCTTCACAGAACTTCAAATATAACAGCAGATGCAATGACATCCCAGTGCTTGTTTGAAGTGGAAGACTGTTGTGGTTTTAGTAGAAGGGAGGGGGCTATAAAGATGGCTCCTGTGAGAAGTTTCTAGAATTTTTCACCATTTCCAGCAGAGCCAATCTCTGATGGCACTGAAGATGATGGACATGCCACTAGGCATGTCTGAGCTAATTAGAAAGGTTTGTTACACCTCTGTGATAACGTATTTAAGGAAAAATCAAAACAAAATGGACACGCAGCTGCTTTTAGTTAGAGAAGGAGGAGGATGTGAGAACATGTGAGGGAAAACAACATGGAGACACTAAGGTCAGTAGAGAAGGAGGGGGAGGAGGTGCTCCAGGCGCTGGAGCTGCGATTCCTCTGCAGGCCGTGGTGAGCCCATGGTGAGGCGGGGTGTCCCCCCTGCAGCCCATGGGGTCCATGAGGGATGCAGAGCCACCTGCAGTCCGTGGGTGAGGTGCCAACATTAGAGCGGGGAGATGTCGGAAGCTGCAGCAGCCATGGATGCCAGGAGAAGCCGCAGGAGCCATAAATGCCAAGAGAAGCCGGAGCAAGTGCAACCCAGTGAGAAACAAACAGAAACTAAGATAAAAGTCCCGCAGTTTATGGAAGAGGTGACCACACTGGAGCAGGTAGATGTCGGAGGAAACTGCAGTCCAAGTGAGAGACCCGGTTGGAGAGAGAAGGGCCCCCTGCTCCCATGCTGGAGCAGTTTGTCCTTAGAGGACTGCATTCCATGGACAAGTAAAAAACCACGCCACAGAAGTTCACAGAGAACTGTCTTTCGTGGGAGGGACCCCATGGCAAAAGCAGAGGAAAAAAACTCCTCTCCCTAAGCAGGGGAAGAAGATCTTGGAAATGGACTGACCTGAACCCCCACACCCTACCCCCCTTGCACTGTTGGTGGGAGAGAGGGAGGGGTGGGGAGTGAAAAGAAAGGTGTCTTTTAAAGGTTTAGTTTATTTCTCATATCCTCCTTCTAACTCTAGTAGTAATAAATTTCACTTTGCAACTTAAGTTGAGCCTGGTTTATCCTTGGATCCTTTTCTCCCGGTTCCTTATCTCAACTCATGGACCTTTGGGTTAATTCCCTGGGGGTTTTTCCCCCCCTCTCCTTGCTGTGGCAGGGGAGGGAACAAGTGAGCAGCTGCGATGGATGCCTGGCACTTAGCCAGGATCAAAACCACTACAGGAGGGAAGGCCCTGATGAATACAGTGGCCTTAATTTGATAACTGATGGACTTGCTTAATTTCAGCAAGAAAGTTATTATAGTTGAAAACTGACTTTAGGAAAACTCTAAAGTTCTGAAGGAAGTGTTTTGCAATGGACTGAGTACAATATACCCTGGGGACACCATGCTGGGGAAGAAATGTGATTGTTTCACTTACGTTACCTATGGAATTTGAATTATTGAAAAAAACTAAACCACAATTTTGAAACAGCTTAGTCATACCAATAATTTACATTGCATCAACAGAGCTCAGACATCACTGGAAACATTTATTTCAGCAAGTTTGGGATCAAATCTTCCACATCATTATTAGACCTGTTGAAAAATCATGTTGACTGAAAGTAAACTCTCCAGAAAGATTACAATGCCTTGGACTTCATATAAGGATTAATCCCTTTTTATATTTATGTGCTCCAAATGACATGATTGATATAAAATTCACCAAATAATAGACCTCTAAGTATCTTCAGGTTCTTTTTGAATCAAGGGAATATTTTTGCCTTTTGTGGTAATTAATTTCTTTTTCCAACAGTGATCAGTGTCAGGTTTAAGTCCTACTGTAAAACACTTTTTAAAATAAAACCAGGGAAGTAAAAAAAGAAAATGGTGACTGTTTTACTAAGAACAGTTATGAGTAATAGGAATATACAGTGTCTAATTGCAGTTTTGCTATTCACAGAATAGAGAAACAAAGTCCACCCACTTGCTGAGGATGAATGGGTTGATGCTGTAATAGAGACAGCTGCATGTGGCAAATCAAAATTTAAATTTCAGGATGCAGAGATTGCATCAGCGAAGATGGAGGGGAAACTGCTGGTGTGAAGGTCAGAGGACTTTTCAGAGATCCAATGGGTTCCTATGACCTGGCTTCTCATCAGGGTTGAGAACCTTCAAAGAGAAACCCAAACTGAGGATGCCTTACTGGTTTCCAAACATCACCTTTTAGGTCTTCCAGTGCAAGCAAAATCCGTGTGGGATGCCATCAGTCAAGCCAATGCTGAGCCAATGTCCCTTAGCAGGAATCTGACTGGTAGGCAGGGAGAAGAATGAATAAAATGCTTGGTGTATTGTCAGCTTGTAATCCAGGGTGAAACTGGAGTTATCACAAACCAGACTGTTCATCCAAGATAATGCTCACCCCATCAGATGAAGTTAAGCTTCATTTTGGGGGATGCAAAATCTGTATTTTGAGTCTGAAAATTAATTTTGGTGGCACATTGTGGGACAGACACACAGAGAAATGGAGGCTACAAGGCCATAGTGACAAGACAGAAGCAAAATTAACAATAATATCTTCAAAGTCTGAAAGACGCGTGGCCCATTTAATGCTCCTTCACACCAAACTCAGCTGTCCTCACAGCAGTGCTGAGCTGAGCCCAAAGGTCATAGAGGCACAGCTGGCGTTCTTAACTCCTGACTTTGGACAAGCCCAGCCCCTCTGGCTGGCAGGGCTCTCAGGACTTTCTGAGAGAATACTCAGTTCACGTAGGTTAGGCAATTATTAGATAATTAAATGAAGTGCTCTGGACTATGGTCTGCAGGAGCTCTTCCCCATTCCCTACTTGCACAGCCTATACTCCTAATTAAGCTACAGTGAATATCAACCTGAATAAGGCTTCTTACACTGGGAAGTCACGAGCTGGGATTTGCTCTTTTAGAATCTTCTCTAAAACCCAGAATAATAAATGCTGTTCCTGAAGATAGCAATGTATGACCTCAGGCATCCGAGTAGCTCTTTTGACTTCACTGAAATGGTTTATATGTGTAAACTCTGTCTTCAGCTGAAGTTAGAAAAATACTTCACAACCAATAAAGTATGACTGCTTCCTTTTTTCCAGATAATAGTGTTCATTGACATCCACAAGCAACACATGTAAGTCAATCTGTTAACCCAAGAGAACACTGCACTGCTCCTGTAACTATTGATAGGATGTTGGGTTTCATTTTCCTGATAAAATTGTATTCTTGGTCCTTTCATATAGTTTTACTGTTCACTAACGAACTGGATATTGTCCTGGAATGAAAAGAAATCCAGCTCTATTATTCCATATTCACTTCATCTGGTTCATCCAGGTCATCACTAGTTTCTCCTATTTTATTCTTTTTTTTCCTGAGGATCTGTATTCTCTGTGTATATGCACAGCGAGTTTTCCTGGGGTGCTCACCAATGAGTAATTTTATTTACAGCAAAAACAGCCAGACAGAGAGACTCATGTTGAGATCAGGCGTAGGCAAGATTTCTTGGCAGGAGCTTGGCATGGCTGCATCATGCAGCAGCATGAGCTTCAGCAGAATTTGTTTGTATTTGAGGCACAAATACCTTTTTCGGTGAAAAATTAATTCCTGCTTTCCAGTGCATTTTAATAAACTGCAAAACTAAGTGAAGCCAGTTCCAGATGATTATAAACATAAAACCAATGTGCATCCTGTCAAGATGGCATGTGGAGCATCCATTTGCAGTGCAAAGGGCCCCAAGAATCATTGCCATTTATTCTGTACAGCTCCCACACTCTCTATAGAAAAAAATTTTAAAACAATCTTGAATCTTGATGAAAGAATGACTGTCAGAAATTATGAGTGCTTGAACAGTGCATGCTTTAAAGGGACAAGACCCTGATATACTTACCAAGTACATTCAGTCGCAGTGAGGTTCCTCTGTGCCAAATTTCAGCAGTCAAGGAGAGGATTTGAATTTTCTTTATTTTTGTGTCTGACACCACCCTGGATGGACACGGGAAATCTTTTATGTTTTTTTAACAGGAGAAAGCCAGGATGGAAATCCTGATTGTGATTTCAACCTTGTGTTAGAGAAGGAAGCACACTGTCCACAGCCCCTCAGAAAAAACCTGGTGGGCTTCAGGTCAAGGACAACCACTGCTGGCAAACATGCCCACTCTTAAATGACTCAATACAATTTATTAAAAAAACCCCAAAAACCCAGTAGTTTCTATAATTTCTTCTGGTTTTATGTGTCTTACAGGTTCAAATGTATCAAGTCAGCTGAAGATCAGGGTTAGAGATTTATACTTGCCCTGGAGAAACTGGGGGTTTCTGTGCCTGCTCTTCTGAGGAGCCCATCTGAGTCTGGCCTAAACACACAGGGAATCCAACCCTCCCTGTGGCTTGCCAACAGGGCAAGTTGATAGTGTATAGTGGCCAGTTAGAAAGGTTTAATGTATTTATCATCAAAGTGGACTTTCAACCAATTTTTTATTTTTCTCATGTTTCTTCTCAGAGTTTCAGTCAGTATTTGGAAATAACATGCTATGTGCTCTTAAATAGCTTATTATCATTCTTAACACTTAGTTCTTAATCTCGTATACATGGACTCATATTTCTTTAGAGAAAAACTAAATCCACTGATTTATTTGAATTTCAAGGGAAGAGGAACAAATTAACACTTGTGCTTTCATTTAGTGTCTTGGGTAAGCCTGAAATGAGAACACATCCGTTTTCCATTTCCTTCCAAGCTGGAGGCACATGAAATTGTAAAGGAATGTTGCTTTACAGCATTCTTAACCTTTTTAAAAAAGCTATAGAAATTCTTTATGCTGTGGGATTTCTGTCACATAAAGTGGTTTGTATCTCAAGAAACTCAAGGAAGTAGTGTGATCTGGAAGAGTAGGGGTAAGTATTTATTTGCAAAACAGATGATGTCCCAAAACCTCGGGTGAGCATCTATCTGCTGCTGGATGGAACCTGTCTTGTCATCCTCCCCGACACGCAGAGACGGGGTGCTGTGGCAGCTCAGTTTCCTAACCCATCACAAAGGCGTGGGGCATGTCCAAAACCGCCAGAAATAGCAGCTAAAGCTGGGCTGCAGCTGCTTTCTCCCAAAACCCTGCCTCTAATAGTATAATACACCAAGGTCTGGTGGCCAGGAAGGATGAGGTTGCAATTGATATTTTTCCCTGCTTTTTGCTGGGACTGAGCAAGAGTGTGAAGAGGCCCATGAGACTGCTGGCTTGGACGAGATGAGGAAGTGTACTGCTGTCTCCTCACGACACAGACACCCCAGTTCTCTGGGGCTGGATTCAAAACACATCCAAGAGTTTTCAGATATAAAGGTGAGAAACCCACCTTGGAAATAACTTGGAAAAGGAACACAAACTAAGGACTCTTAGTGCCTTATGCTCATAAGGAAGGCAAATTATCAAGCCATTTTTTGCTTCTTTCACCTCAAGGAAATTTTATGATATAGCACTCATGGAGAGACAGGAAAACCCCCATCCCATAATTGTACCTTTCCTATGGCCATTCTGAATGGCTGCACCTGTGAGTTTGTTTCTCCTTCAGACTGAAGAAGGACAAAAAAGGTACATATATTCTGTGAGAGTTATTGTCATTAAACAGCTATAGACAATAATAAAAAAAATCCTAGGAAAAAAAAGAGAAATCCCCCAATCCTTCTTTAGTTCTTGCAAATAACCATCAGGGGTTACTATTTACGTGGTAGGGAGATAGCATGTGTTGCAGTTTGCTGAAGACCCGAGTCAAGCTAAGACTTGACGAAATAAAAGATTTCAGTGACCTTCCTATCACCATTTTTTCATAGTATCTAGCTTCAGTCATCTTCTTACCAGCTGTGTGGGGTTTTCAGACCACCCAGAGGGTTTGGGTAGACAATATAAAAGAATTGTAAATTATAAATATAAATGTATGCAATATATGTGTGTGTGTATATATACATGTATGCAAATTACACACAAAAAGATGTTTCCTACCTAACTCTAGGTGCTGTCTGTGGAATAGGTGCTTAAAAACAAGGTACTGGGATACTCTGGGTTTACTCTTAATCCAATGCAAATTTCTATTTAACCATCAGGTTTAACCAAAGACAAGTGAAGCATAAAGATGTTTATGAAAACAAGCAGTCCCTGTAGGTTTTATGGAACATTCTATGTGGAAATTTCTTTCCTGAGCAAGAAGAATCTAATAAAAATCAGCAACAGTGGAATAATTTCTTTCTCTTCTCTTCCTCTTAATCAGCAGGGAAAAAATCAGCAGGAGTAGAATGGGGAGAGTTTTTTTCCCTGACAAAACATTTTTCAGCTGTCAGACACAATGAAAAGTGTCATTTATATACAGGTTATAATGTATAGACAGAACGAATGAACATTTCAAAGTTGAAAAATTTAGAGTGGAAGTAATGAGTTAGTTATATGGCTTTGCAAAAGTCTTCATTTTTTCAGTCTAGTTTATGCATTCAGCTTTTAATATTAGGATCAAGATTACATCTCATTCTTTGAAAAATAAAGTCTCTGCTGTCTGTGAGCTTGATAACAGGAATTTCTTGATAATGTTCTGTTGCCTGTATTTTATTTTTGTTTTTTCATGCAGGAAATCAGAGTAGGTGACCACAATGGTCCTGCCAGGCTTTAAGTTTGAATAGAAATGAACAAATCTGACATTGTAATGCATTTCTTTTTTTACTTGAAAGGCAAAGAAATGCAAATTCAAACCTAGGACAGTGCAACATTTAATGACTGAGCAACTAGCTCTCTTATACTATTAAAATGAATTGGTTCCAGTTTCTGCACTTAATAATCTTCTCACACAATAATTTATTTCTTCAAAACAAAATACCTGCGTTGAAACAAACCACTGAAAAATAATCAGGCAGAGTTTTTATTAAATGGCACTGGCTCTCTATACAGCTTGAAAGTTTTTGGGTCTCAGGAGTGTTGAAATCTTGTCTCAGTCACTGGGACCGCAGGTTAGGACCCCCTACAGCAACACTTGCAGGTTGAATTCTATGTCAGCAGGAATGTCACCATAGGATAGTGGCCAGAGTGGCTTTTAGTGAAGACATAATTCAAGAAAATTGTTTCTCAATGTTTATTAGCCATTATAGCCTTTTTTTTCCAGGATATTAACTTACAAGAGTCTGCTCTTGTTCAGAGCAAATAGTTCAACAGCTGACAGGTGCTTGAACCTTCCCTAAGAACTTTAGTGGGGAATGGATTTCCAGGAAAATCCATTATTTTATTTTCCTAGTAAATCCCTTTAGCCAGATATCGAATCCCATGGAATGACACAGGCTTGGGACAGAGTGACTGGAAACCTCACTGATGCAAGAGGACCTGGGGCTGCCAGTTGACAGCGGATGAACACAAGCCAGTGTGCCCAGGTGGCCAAGAAGACCAGTGGCACCTATCTTGGACCAGAAGTAGGGTGGCCAGCAGGACAACAGCAGTGATTGTCCCCCTGTCCTCACCACTTTTAAAGTCACACTCAAATCCCGTTTTTGGTTTTGGGCCTCTCACTACAAGGAGAACACTGAGGTGCTGGAGAGTGTCCAGAGAACGGCAACAGAGCTGGTGAAGAGTCTGGAGCACAAGTCTGACAAGGAGCAGTTGAGGGAGTTGGGGCTGCTTAGCCTGGAGTAAAGGAGGCTCAGAGGGGATCTTATCACTCTCTACAACCCCCTGAAAACAGGCCGTAGCCAGGTGGGGGTTGGTCTCTTCTCCCAGGTAACCAGTGACAGGATGAGAGGAAATGGCCTGAGGTTGTACCAGGGGAGGTTTAGATTGGATAGGAAAATTTCTTCATCAAAAGAAGGTCCAAGGAAGTGGATAAGGCACCATCCGTGGAGGTGGATGTGTAGATGTGATGTTCAGGGACATGGTTTGGTGGTGAACTCGGCAGTGCTGTGCGGCAGTGCTGTGCTAGTCAGGGACATGGTTTGGTGGTGAACTCGGCAGTGCTGTGCGGCAGTGCTGTGCTAGTGATTGGACTCAATGGTCTTAAAGGTCTTTTCCAGCCTTAATGATTCCACAATTCCGTATAAGCACAATTGATCCAAACATTAAAAGATTGGAAATAACTCTTTGTTTATTGTTTCACACTAAAAACAGGGAGCACCGAGCAGTCTTTTCAGAATGATTAACTGAGTATTCAGTTCCTTTACTCGTGCTACCTTGGAATCTACCTCTTATTCAAACCAGGATGTGGGGTTTTTTTTGACTAATTACATCACGCCACTTTCTTCAGCCATGTAAAATTCCCACGGACTTCAGAGGTCAGGCACAATAATGTTAGAGAATTTGACTCATGAAACACCATCTGCAGCTACACGTGGGTGTCTAAATAATGTAGTACCTCAGAGTAAAACCTCTGCCCCAGGAACCCAAAGACTTTTAACAATAAAAGAAAGACTTGAGGATGTTTTTTACATTTACAGCTCATGCTATTATAAGTGAATTGAGAAGTCAGCCATAAGGGTTTAATTCTCAATACAATAAAAAGGGACAATCCTAGTAAAGGTTACAATATATTCCTTTTTTCTCTGGTGATGCCTTTTTCTGTAAAACTCATATTGGCTTCTCAGTATGTTCTGCAAATGGAGATTTGCAGAAATACACTGGTAATAGGAAAAAGTGGAAAATAATTTAAAGATGTGAAGAACAAATTTTAGAGTGTTTGTGTTGGTGAAGGATGAAATTAAAGCAATAAGTAGAACAAAAAAACTTCAATAAATGAAATGCAATCTGAACGTGTCAGCTACCGAGTCCATTAAAGCAGGTACATTATTTTAAATAACAAATGCAGACAAGCCTAACCTGTATGTCATTAACAGAATCATTACCAAATATAATCCTTACATTTCAACCTATTTTGTTCTCTTTTCCTAGAAACCACCTGAATTAACTAGTCACTTTTACGATGAGAAGTAAGGACAAAGATGAATACAAGTAAGGCAATACCAGAGTATGCTTTCAAAAAATAGGAAAGCAATGACCAGAGACAAAGACGTGCAAAGGCCCAAGTTTTGATTTGTACATTTTCCTTAGCAGGATAATGCCTCTGAATCAATACTGCTTGAATCTGAGGCACATTTGCAAAGGTGCATGGCCTGTTGTACACTTTGCACTGTCCTCCCAAGCTCTAGCAGAGACTACTGGAAAATGTGGCAAAAGTTGCAGATGAGTTGACATTTCTTCTGACAAACACTGCCACTGACAGATACATTGTTTGGTTGAAAGTAATGAATATTTTTAAATGTTGATATTAGTGTTATTTTTTTTTCTTTTAGTTTACAGTAGTGGTAAAGATGTTTACGGATTATAATCAGCTTTTAATCAATGTGCCTGTAAAATTGGCATTGGAAGAATTTAAAAATAGCCAAGGCTGTAAATAGTGCTAAGAATATTGACTTAGTAATGGATGAAGTGGTAATAATTGAAGTTAAAATATAATCTTCCTCACTGTCTTGGGACAGTTCCAAAATAAGCAAGGAGACAAGCTGAAAGCAATACATGCAGAGAGTGAGAGTGTGCAGACCACAGGAAAATCCCTTCCTTATCTTTTCCTGTATAAATCTGAGCAACTTCACCTCCTACCACCATCAAGTGGTGCAAAACCTCCCATTGCTTGATGATAAAACGCTCATTAGGATACCTTGCACAGCCAGATTTCTGCTGCCCATTGTGGGACAGTGAATTTAAATGTTATCACTGTCATCAACTCTAATATGTAATCCACCCACAGGCCTGCCCAATGCTTCCATTGGTTTTAAAATGATAGGTGACAAGTTTCCTACCCTACAAAGCAAATATCATTATCTACAGGTATGAAACAAATGTTTCCTGTCAGTCTGGGATTTACAACTTTGTGGACCAAAGATGACTGGTCAGACAGGTCAGGGATTTATATTTGAGGATTGTTGTAAAAAGTTGTAAACTCTTTGCACCTTCTAGAAAGTAAAGGCAGAGGGACTGGATGTTCAGCATATTCTTTTGAGTTCCATACCCAGTGCAGGGCTTCCTGCAGATGCAGGTGAAGGGATTTGATGACCTTTGCTGTCCTTTTTGTTATGATGTTCTCAGATGGAAGAGGAATGAGATTCTTTTAATGTGGACACTAAAGAGGCAGAAGGAAGTACCAGCAGAAATCACTGTTATATTAATAGAGAGAAACTTGGTACCCAGTGTGTAGAAACAGGTAGAAGAACCATGGGAGAAAAGATATGAATGGTGCAGAGGGACTGAGGATAGAAAAATGCTAAATTAAGCTTTTTTTTTGTAAGAAATGTGACAGCACTGTATCCTAAAAATATTTAAGAATAATTACATACACTTGAAACTGCTACAGTTCTTGTAAGTTGCTGCAAATTTGTGAAGAGATGAGCCCAGAGATTTTGTGGGTTTTCAGATATTATCCACAGTGTAGTAAGTTTGGAAATTTCTGTCCAACAGCAGCTTTACAAGATGTCAAAATGACCTTGTTGTGTCTGTTCACTTATTTGCCCTTCCTGTTTGAAAATGTCACTTCACTAGAGAGATGTTTATGGTTTTTACATGTAGTCAGCCTGTTTCTACTACACAAATCACAGTCTAAAGCACTTTCATTATACCCAGCACACCAAGCTCCACAGAATTTACATAACAGATTTCAGCAGTGACCCCATCACCTCCCTGGTCTTGTACAGCCTGAGAAAAGCTCTGAAGTAGTTTGTGGCATATTAATGCTAATTCAGACAGGATCAAATTTACTTCCTTGACATTGAAAAAATTTGATTCCCAGCGTATTCCTTTACCTGCAAATTTAGAATTTACTTCTCACTACTTACTGAGCAATAAGAGTACAAATTAACAAAAAAATAAAAATAATTAAAAAATAATAATAAACACAAAACAAAACCAAAAAACCAACAAGCCCACAAAAAACAAAAATCAAAGAAAAAACCAACCAAAGAAACAAAACCATATAAAAACCAGAAACAAAACAAAACAAAAAACCACAGAAGACCCCCCAGAAAACAAATAAGTCAAACAAAACACAAGAAACCCAAACAAGACCCAAAAATCACCTGAAGGCTTGGTACACCTTATGAAAGTTTTATCCACAGTTTTCATGGAGCTTGTCTCAGAGATTGTGAGAAAAAGCCAACACAACAGACAAACTAATTTGGGGTTGATAGAACCTCCTGCTTTCTCAAACACCTAAAGTTAATCTGATTTTAGTATTTGTTCACTGGTCACTGACTCCTGAAAGAGCCTCATATATTCATCTCTGAAAAAGACCAAAACTACTCGAAATTGCTGTCCTGTGAAAGAGAATACACATTTTCCATCCTTTCTTCTTTGTGGTATCATAGGGACACTGAGGCTCTAGTTATCAGCAATATTTTCCAGTTATATTCATGTTCTGAATGCTGACTTCAGACTCTAACCAAAACTGCCTCAACAGAGCACAGTTTTTTCCTGAAACAGGATGAGAATAGATGAGATCTCTCAGTGGTTTGAGACAGCTCACCTAACGTTCCAGTGTATCTATAATTCAGCACATTGCGAGAGAAGCTGAATTTTGACAAATAAAAATAAATAATGCATGCTTTCAGGGCAAAGGAAAGGTGTATGGAACAAGAAATGGCATGCTTATGGAAAAAAATTAACCAAATGGAAAAAAGGGAGAAAGATTGTTTACTAAATATAGGGAGATATTGAATAGTGTAAGTTCAGAATTCTCAAAATAATCTATTCATGGCCCAGAAAATGGCATAGTTCTTACTATGTATATATATTTGTATATACAGCATGTGTTACCAAAAGTGAGAAATGTTGTATTTAGTGGAAATTTAATCCTTGCCTCTAGCTGATGCAAAATTCACCCTAAAATTGCTGCCAAGGAATCTGAGCTAAGCTGATCTTTTTGCGCTTTCGCAGCATGTTTCTGACTGTTAGTGAAAAGTCAAAGTGCTAGATTCCTGCCATTAAACACCTGCTTAATTCCAGATTAATACCAGAAATGGATGCATTAGCTTAAAAAAAACCCACTCCTGATTGTTCAGAATTTTAAACTGCTGCTAATATACAAGAAATCAAGCTGGTTCTGCTTTTGTGGAACTCTGTGACTAACTAGTTTACCTGTTTTCTAGGAAAACTCTCTGCATAATGGACATGACTTTTAAACATTAATTACATATTCAATTACTTATTGTTATTCAATACTTAATGCAGGTGTACTCAAAAGGAAAATTAGCATCTGGTATCCAGTCTATGTAGCTTATAAAGTAATGTGGATTGAATAGTTCAAGAATATCAGTCACCTTTTTCAGATGCAGACATATTTTTCATATATAGTTTCCCAAATAAATGTAAAAAAGTGGCTAAGATTTGCATCCCTACAGTGTATAACAACCTGGAAATAGCTAATTTCAAGAAAGTGAAAAGGATAAAGAAAAGAAAATAGTTTGTGCATGAGGACTGATAAACTAGAACAGTAACCAATAAACTAAAAAGACAGAACTAAGGAAGAAATGCAGCAGAAAAATGTATTTCAGAGAGGAGGGGAAAAGCAAACAGAGTAGGGATGTACGAAAACAAAGTAAACCAAATGTAAAGAGCAGGATGAAAATCACCTGAAGCAATACTAAAGGAAGCTGTGAAACTCCTTGTCACAGAGGAGCTATCAAGAGTGCTAGAATTTTGTCTTAGTTCAGCAGGAGACCTTAAAATTAATAGAAGAAAACTACATGGTATGGGTCTTAAGGAATGACAATACAAACCACTGGAACTGGAGACTAGCCAGCTGCAAAATCACTGCAGGTCTATCTTGTTACAATATGATTTTCTGTTCTGGGTCAGAAGGACTTAGAAAATATGATCACTGAACCTAAATTTAATGGCAAAGGCAGAAAAGACAATTCTAGGTGTGATAGGACTTGATCAGAACATTTTGGATGGATTTCAACGGATTTGAATTCCACACTTTATAAAAGGTTTTTTAGTCCATGCAGGAGAACAGGAAAGTTCACACCTCTAACCTCAATAGGCAAGGTCAAAGGCACAGACAAGGAAAGAAAGCTACCTTAACCTTAGTGGGGACTGCAGAGAGCCTGAATATGAGAGAGACACACTGTATGTGCATATGCAATAACTAAATGCTTGCAATAGTTGTTCCCCTTGGTGGCAAACTCCATCAAATACATCAGAGCTACTATGTATAGAAAAAAAATACAGTGAGATTCAACAAGATAGAAAAGACATGAAACCAACTGGAATTCACAGTGGGTTTTTTCTCTTTACACACCAGATGATCAGAAAGAATCTCATTTTGGTGAGGTAGAATGTTCCTTGTAGAATAGGCTGCATATTGTACTCACAAGACAATGACTGCATAAATACTGTTCTTTACACTGCCTTGTGAAGACATGCATTTATGCTTAACATTCATTTTATCCAAACTGAGACTGAATTGAGGACGAATCAGCCAGTGACCAATTCCTCCAATTCTGTGTCCAAGCTGTGTGTCAGTTGTTAGGTCTGCGCAATGAAGTGCAGCTTCCTGTTCCTACCTGGCCACAGTGAATTATTAATTGCTGTTTATCTCTGACTTTGTCACTCCTTGGAGGATTTCATTAAAGAAAATGACAAAGTGAAAACGAATACTTGAGATACCAAGTCCTCCACTTCCAGGGATGTTATTCAGGCACATCTGTTCACACAATAATGTCATTTCAAAGGCATTAAGCCTTGTATCAGAACAGTTTTATAGCTACGAATCTCTATGAAAATAGCAATTCACAGGTGTGAGACCAAGTTGATTAAACCAGAAAGAATGTACAGTCTAGGGACAATTTTTGAAAGAGCAAGAAATGAAATGAATGATCAGGTTCCTTAAAAGACTTCAATACTTCAAATCCTTGGAAAACTCATTGATATCTGAAGGAAAATTTAAATAATTCTTAGTTGGAAACTCCCACTTTTCTTTAGATCTGAAAGCTGATGTCTTTAAAAAATTTGGCCCTGAAAACTCAGGCCCATTGTATGCAGAACTCTCTTCCCTTTATAATAACCTGCTGTAATATTTCAAAAGGAATAGTCTTTCAGTACATATTATTTTCCAGTGTTGAATTCATGATTATTTGTACCTTTGTAAGAGGATTAGCATGATGCAATGACACAAAGTGCAGAAATAATGAAATGCTGTTTACTTGCCAAGCCATTACAGAATTATCTGCTGCTCTCGAAGAAGTAAATATTTCTCATAAAGTTTTCCCAAAGGTAACAGAGATGAGCATCAGCTAAAAAAAAAGGATGATTCCTGATTCAAAAATAGGTTCTTATTGCAAGAATGACAATAAACTGGAGCAGTTCATCTCTGATTTACACTTGATTGATGATACACTTTGAAAGTACAAGGCACTTATTTCATTGTCATATATGAGACAGAAAATGACAGCTGCTAAGTTCACCAGTAAAACATTCCTCAAGAAACTTTATTAGAAAAGAAGTTCAAAGAGCTGTCATTCACTTCCTTAAGCTACTAAGAAAAATTAAATAAGATACAGGACCAATTTTCATGAGATTCTTCTGGCCCAGAAATACAGTTGTTTTATTGCAATCCTGAGGTTGCTAAAACAGCTACATAAATTCTCTGTTGAAATAATCCAAGGTATACAGTAGCGTCAAAACATCACATCATATTTTATGCACTTCAGCAAGAACTTGCCTCTTGAGGAACCCTAGGAGACAGTTACTAATTGTATCTTACTCACTTCCTGGTAGATTAAAGACAGACTTACATCTGCCTGCTTCTCAGACATGCTTATTTTAGTTTCAGCTTGGGCTGAGAAGAAGTTATTGTCATAGATGGTAGAAACGTCAGCTCTGTGTTTCTGCTGCTTGAGAACAACATCTTCCAAGATTACCTCACCTTCCTCAAAACCGATTGATTGGAATTTTGCCCAAGTTAAAAAATATCAAATGAATGCATATCAGGAAATCATATTACCTTTTCTCTCAGTGCCTCCAAAATAGCTGCAGGGATCCAGGTCAGCCTGGTTAAACCTTTGCTATCGGGATCCATCAACACGCACAGCCTGTGTTTGGGAGTGCATGTTAGTGGGCAGCCATATGACACCACTATAGCCACCACCACTTCTCCTCCCTGATCCAGTGAACTCCTGCCCCTTCCTGCAATACTGTTCATCAAAGGACACCAATTTAAAAGACTGCATAAATCCAGCTCCTGTTTTTGGAAAAAAACCCAAATAAACAATGAAAAACTTCTCAGTCCCCTTAGAAAACTTTCTTATTTATTTATTTTTGTTTTGTAAAGAGAAAAATGTAGAAACACAAAGAATGAGGCTTTAAAGATTCTCCAGAAATGTAAATTGCCTCCTTCTCAAACTGAGCTACCTTCAAACTTTCAGCAGTGTAGGGCACTCCCCTGTTTCCTGAATACATTGCAGTCTCTGGTGTCACCAGAGATTTAGGAATGAAAAGCACAGACCTGGGAGAAATATTCTTGGTCAATACAACAGTTTTCCCACCACTGCAAAAACCAGCCACATAAACAGCTTCAGAAGTGTCTCAGGTTCCATTTGCAATCCAGTTTGGTTCCTGTCTCCAGTATTTCTGCTGGCAGGTCACTCCAGAGTCACACTTCTAACCATTAATGCAATCACTAACCTCATCAATGGGTTAATACTTACATTGCCTTCAGCTTAAATAGTATTTCCTTCACACAACAGCCACTGACTATTCATAAGGACCGCATATCTCTCCTTAATGTATTTATAGAAGACAATAATGTTGTGTTTTAATCTTCACATACTCATAATCGTAGGACGCACCAACGAGGGCCTTGAGTCATAACGAGGGCCTTGAGTCATAAAGTGGTTTTACAGTATCCCATCCCTGACTACAGCCAGGCTGGATGGGGCTCTGAGCATCTTGGTCTAGTGGAAGGCGTCCCTGGCCATGGCAGGGAGGTTGGCACTAGATCATATTTAAGGACCAAACCATTCTAGGATTCTTTGAAATATCATCTGAAGGCCTGTATTTTAAGAAGCATGATCTAAACTAACATAACGATGTATACATAACGAAGCATTCATATGGGATGCAAGAGAGGTTATTACAGTCACAACCCATAAGAAAAGACATTGAGAGGAGCAGACCCTGGATGTTTTCATGACCTTCAGCTGTGGGAAGAGACTTGTGCTTTGCTGCAGCAGCGCATATCTCCAGAGAGGTCTGAAAGGCTTATGCTGGCTGTAGAGACAGAATATCTGAATGAGACACGTTTGAAACACCCTCTAGGATTAAACTGGTCCCCAAAGCCATATGAGCCCTTCTGTCTGGTTGTATAATGATGTCTGTTTTCATTGACCTTCAAACGAACATGAATTAAACTGGAATGTAACATTTTGTAGACCATACCATGGCTTTAGTGACATTTCCGGTGCATTCATTCAGCTCTGTCTAATAAAGCAGCCCCTGGAGTGTAAAGATAAAGGATTACCTGTAAGGAGGGCCATGTGAAACAGCCCTTGGCAGAGGGCAGTCAGCATTTTACATATGTAAAATAAAACATATGTAAAGGAACCCGCTTTATGAGAAATTCTGATGCAGTTCAGACCAGGGGGTTGATCAAAGGTAAGAACCTTCGCCATTCAAACACAGGGGAAATGAAGCAATACACCATGAAAGAACAAAGGATTTGTAACATTGCAGGGTGGCTGTATGGGAGTTTCCATGGACTGGAATATATTGAAGGAACCACTTGAGAGTTTCAGAGGTTGAGACGTATGGAGGAGGGAAGATGAAAAATTGAGAAACTAACGAGAATTTTAATGACAGAGGGAATGCAGTCATGTTTTGACTTAGTCTGATTAGAAAACATATAAAAGAATAAATAAGGCAAAAGTATAATGTATTGACTAAGTTAAAGGAACAAAAAAAAGGTTTGAGATCAGACATTTTGTTTTGTTACAGAGTGCTGAAACTAACAATAATGTAAAAGAGGCCATTATTTAATAGATTTAGATTTCTCTCTGAGAATTCAGTTGCCATAATTGACTGACCTCTGAAGTGACCCAAATATGTCACAATCAAGTCTTGGTTTTATGGTTTGTAGTTTCTGAACAAGCGTGCCATGGAAGCCTAGACACTGAGCAGAGACACAAAATACCTAAAATTAATTGCTCGTTTTAGAGAAAGCCCATCAGGGATCTAAGTTGACTTTTAGCTGTGGTGGGCTGTGAGAATCAGGAATTATAGTGTCTTACCTCCATGTTTCCAACAATGCTACAGGTTAATGTAGTAAGCTGTGGGCTAGGCTCTACTCAATATACTGATGGTGGATTGACTTTTTGTCTGTGTGTGTATGAAAGAAATGAGATAAAATAGTGTGCAATTAATAAATAGAAGCAATTAATCATAGCCAGGAAAGGAGCAAATTTCCACAGAAAGAACCATCCTGGGAAGGGCAGAAGAGATTTTACTTTATAATTTGACCTCTGCACCATCTTGAAAATGAATAATGCTTTTCTTATCATTTATGTAATGCTTTCTTATCAGTCGAGCAAAGGCAACATCCAAATGGGAACAGATTTTGTGTTTCCAGGTTCTTCAATGTAAATCAAGAGGAACAGATTAATTTTCAGTATCACTATTCACTGAGCTGCTCAGTGGAACACAGAAGTTGAGCATTTCATTCTCCAATGCATGGAACAACATCCTGTTGGCGGGGTTTGGCTGGAATTTCAGAACAGCTAATGATGTTTATAAGACTCAGCAGCAATAGCTACAGCACCAGAACACTCTAAAACCAAAGACCATGTCTATCTTTAAAAAGAAGAGCTGTAAAGAAGGTATTGATTAGTCAACTGCTTCTTAGCAAGGAAACAAGGAGCATATAACACAGAGAGGTTAGGAATAATCCTTATTTATTCTACAAAAAAAAAAATCCCTTTTCTAGCAGGATCATCACTCTTTGTGGATGGAAAGACAAAGTAGGAACCACATATCTAGGTTATTGCAAGTCTATTAATTTTGCCTTAGGACAGATTCTCAGTGTTCTAAATGAAAATGCTAAAAAAGAGTTTGGCTACTCATTTCCAGAGAGTTATTCATTGGATTCATTGACAGAATGGAAAGATTTTTTCTAGCAGGGTTCTCCAGAAGTCTGCATAATGCTTCACTTTACAATCTGGATGATGAATGCTCAGTAAACCCATTAAAAGAGCAGATAATACAAAGCTAGAAATGACTGTGTGTAGGCTGTAGAAGGGGATAACAACTTAATAATGACCCTGACAAATGCAATAGTCCAAAACTAGGATGAAATTCAGCATATGTGAAAGCCATCAAGTGCAAGGGTCTAAAAAGTAGTGATAGGGTGGGCAGGTATGTATTATTCATATGTGTGGCTGATATGGTAAAGAATATTCAAACACCAGGAAAACTTGCTAATTACAACTCTGACTTAAATGTCAACTCATGGTGAAAGGGAAAGAAACTCTGAAAGAAACACAGTTTCCACACTGAATTTAATTTTGAAAGTTAGACAAACTTCTGCAAAGGATGATAAATGTATTGTTGATTCTGTTGTTAGGTAGGGAATGGATTAAATGAGCTTCACATATATTTTCGACCTTGTTAACTATAGTTTAAACTGTTAATTGTGAATGTCCTTAGTATTTGCCAGAAAATGTTCTAATCTTAAATAACACTCAGTTCTTTGATGGACAGCTATGAATTAAGTAAAACATCATTCAATAGAGTAAGAACTGTGTACAGTTCTCATTCCCATACTTTGGGAGTCATTGCAAAGTTCTAAAAACATCAGAGCCACTGTGGATACAGAGTATGTCAGTGGCCTCATGGTAACCACTCCCAGGAACTCTCCTGCAACGCTGTTCATGTGATTTGAATCATAGAATCATAAACTCATTTAGGTTAGAAAAGACTCTAAAGACCACCAGGTCTAACCATAAACTTTGAAAAGAAAGTTATGCCAAATTTCTTTGTATTCTTCAGGAGTAAAAGTGTGCAAGTGGACAAGTTCCACGGGCCAGCTGATAGTTTTTAAGTGCACAACCTATCTTACCTCACAGTAATTTATTTATGTAGCCATACCCCCGTGCTCCGTGGAGATACAAGGTAATGAATTCAAGATTCCACAGACTAAATAATTGATTTGACTTGTAATACTATACTGAACTCTTAATCATGCACCTGCACAAGTGTCAGAGACTGCACAGAAATGCACAGCAGAGGCACAGAGGAATTCTAGCAAGCCTGCATGTGGGTCACCCGGTTTGGAGGTCACAGGCTCATCTCCTATGCACTGCTATTTCACAGTTACTTGAAAACTTGTTTAAAATAAGTATTTTTCTTTCTTAAAATAAAAATCCCCTAAATGACAAAAGTGACAAAATGCCTTGTACTTGTCAGAAAAATAATTTTACAACAGGACATGGTGATTGTGGCATGAGATGTTACCAGGTCACCTCTCAGGTCACTCTTCTAGCTTTTTTTTTTTTCCTTCACTGATTCTCTTCCTCCTTTGGACATTCTGTGTTTCCATCTCACTAGAATATTTTCAAATATTTTATCACAATTTGTCCGATACAGCTTTTTTCCAGTATAAGTGGCTTCTTTGGTAACAAAGGATACTTTCATACCTTTGGTTGTATTTGTGTATTGAATGTATCAGAAGGATGTTTTTTCTAATGAAAGCAATGAACTTCACACAAAATTCAAAAACTGATTTATTTTGTATACAGGTTAGTAATTTTCACTCAGATCACAAAATTTACTCAAAATAAGTAGCACAAAACCCCTTAAAAATGTGTGGGACTACTTGTCCAGCAAGGTATCACTCAGATTATCATAAAAGTATTAGAGTCATTCATATGATATATTGCTCTGCTATAAATTGAATATACATATACATGACTTTTAGCATCTAAGAAAATTAACATGCATGTTTTCCTATTTTTTTTAAAGGACTCTTTGATTGCAAGAAAGAGGTCTTCAGAATGATAAGGATTCAATACCGAACTGACATTCTGCCTAGAAAGCAGCCAGGCTTTCATATGTAAGTTCTCCAGTGTGTTTTGATTTTTACTTCTGAAAAGTGTATTGTTCTGTGTATAGAATGAATATTTTTGGAACAGTTGCATAGCATTAAATTTTGCCCTTGGTGAATTTTTCTTTAGTTGCCTGAAAAACAATTGCTTCATTTTAGATCTTCTGAAATGACAGATTCATAAGTGCCCAAAGGCGTTTATACATTAACTAGTTAATATGAGATGTCATCATGATTAATGAATGAGGATTCTTGTTAAAAAGCAATACTTTCAGTTCCAGTTTTCATGGCATGAGCCTGACATGACAGCAGTTAGTTGCATAAGAAGTGGAAGAAAAAAACTTCAAAATTTTTCAGGTAAACCTGGGAAAAAAATACAAAGAGAAAAATGCCAGCATAAGTGGATTACAGCGTGAGATATGCTTGGGTTTATTACAATATGTTAACAAGTCATTTTTAACATTAGATTTAAAAAATTTTGGGAAAAAAATTACTGAATTTTTTGTGGACAGGTGAACTGAAAACAAGGCAGAAAATGCACTTTTAGCTATAATTATCAGCCATGTTTATTTGAAGATAAATAGAGAAAACAGGAAATCAAGTATCTGTGGAGGATGCTGTGCTGGAAGGCTGACATTATAATGGTCTAAGACCTAAGAGTTAAATAAAAATAGCAGGCTACAGGCTAACCTATTTTCAGCTTCCGAAGAAGAAGCCACTCTGCTCTGTAGTTAGAAGCAAATGTGGACAGGAGGGCTGGCTGTGGAAGAAAATACACCTGCAAAAAGAGGTAGTTAAATCAGGGCTATTAAAAAGGACTTCAACAGTATTGAGCACAGGAAACCAGTGATATAAAACCAGGGGTTTGATATCATTGGAGGCAGGGAGTCAGTAAAACAGGAGCTATCACTGTGGCGGAGGTGGATTTAATGGAGGAGAACAGTCAGACACACCTGGTGTGTCCCCATACCCAGGGGGGCTGTGCAGCAGCTCTGTTTGCATGACAGGCAGGAGCTGAGCTGTTATGCAGTTTCTTCCATTCACCTGCCATGATCCCCTTTACACACACAGCCCACATCAAATACAAAGACACTAAAATGGACATGCCAAATTCTAATTTCTCTCCTCTCAACATTCATCATAAATCACTTTACCTTCTAGTTTCAGTCCAGCCACTGAGGAAGTGTAAGGGGACAGAGGATGGGACTGTCTGATAGTCTTGTCTTGACTGTTCTCTGAAAGACTCTTTGCCTTGCATGGCTTTCTGTCATTTGGAAGCAAAGATAATGCGCTGTGTAAAGTCACCCTGCTGAAGAGAACAAGACGAGAGAATGAGGAGTTACATGAGAATAATAGTCAGAATTTATAGGAATAAACTTGGAAATGTCTATTACCCCAGTTCTCCCCTCCATTCTAGTTACCGAAATCTACCAAAATTTCTGGAATTCTGTTCCATTTGAGATACCAAATCAGGGTGAAATCAGCCACTGGTTTTAACACACTTTTGACAATCTCAGAGAGGTTGTTTCTGTAGGAGACTACAAGAGCAAGCTTAGCAGTGGTCACTTTGGGGTGTGAGAATAATTACGGACAATTCAGCTTCTTCCCCCACAGTAACCAAGTAATGGAAAAGTTCACATTCCCTGAAAGGAAGGAAACTATCTATCACTTCCAAGAAATGTCCTCAACTAACATCAACTAAAACCCTGCTTTTTTCATTTTTTCTTTTCTTTTCTTTTTTTTTTTTTTTTCCACTGGAGCTTCTTTTTCTTGCTTTCTTTGAGGTGTCATCCCTGTGCACTACACTGGTTCTCTTTTCACTTCTGTCATCTTCCCTATCTGGGATCTGTTACTGCAGACTGTGCTTTCCCTCCCTCCACCAGTGTCCACTCCTGCTCTTCTAGATCTTTGAACCCATGTGACACCAACTTCAGTGGCACAGCACCACTTTACTAGTGGCAGAGAATAAAAAAGTGCCTTATTAACATGGCAAAAGCCAGCACTTCTCCAGCTCTGTGCTAAAAAATTTTGTGGGAGGGAAAAACGTCAGCTTCTGCAATGCTCACTTTTCCCCAGCACATCACAGCTCCCCTCTGGGACCACAAGAAAAGAAAGTTAAAAAGACATTCAGCCTGACTCTGGGGTGTTTATTCTTTTCAGCAGCAATTTGCATAGAAAAAGCATTACCAAAACGTTAATGACACTTTGACATTGAAATTATTTTGTTTTAACTATGCAATACAAAATTTCCTAGAAATGGGGAATGATGCTTTTTAAAACGGCCCAGACCTTATCATGATTTCCAAAGGCATTGCAAATCATTCTGGTTCAGAATGAGAACAAGTTTCCAAATGTCAGAATTTCCAACAAAACAGAAATTCAGTTAAATTGAGCTATTACTAACATCCTCACTCACAACAGCTTAGAAAATGCAGCTGTTTCTGGTGTTACTGGTCCAGGGAAATGACAAAGAGATTTCCCCATTTGATGGTCTTGTCCACAAAGAATACATGCTCCAGTTTTTCAAGTAAAAGTTAAAGTCTTAAAAAGGGTTCCAGAACACTAGTTAATAGCAATACATGCTATGTGCATGCTGTTTAGTCATCTAAATCAGAAAAAGATCAAAAATAAGTCTGATTATAATGATTACTGAAATTAAAGACCAACAGAGACTGAGGTGAATGAATTGCCACCTTTCTGCAGAAATAAACTTCTTGGAAAACATAATAAGCAATCATGGCTCTGTAAGAGTGCTTATTCATACACCTGCATAATGTATTTAGGGCAGTTTTTAAAATACAAAGTTCCAGTTTGTATCTATACTGCCTAAGCAGCATGATTAAGTTTTTTCCCTGAATTTCAAAAGTGCATGCGTGAGTGGGAAGGCAGCAAAGGCATTGTAAAGGCTACTTGCATGCCATTTATAAACTCAGATATTTGTAGACAAGGTTCTGCTCAAAAAGGTCATCAGAAATCCCATGTGATGTGGGTTTTAACTTGTGCCCATGAAAGAGATGCTTTAACTCCTTTCTCAGGCAGGCAGCAGGGGCAGTGTGTTCAATAGCTCATGGGTGCTGCCTGCTATCATCTCAGGTTCCTGGCCCAGGCCGCACTGAGGTGCTCTCTCTGCTTTTTACCACCCACAGTGGTGTAGGTGCCAGAGCACAGCACGGCTGAAGCAGCAGGAAAAGCCTCTTTCCCTGTCTGGGTTTATCAGCAGCCACAGGGGCTGGGCACAGCACAGCAGAGCAGCGCTGGGCTGTGTGGGCACAGGTGAGGTAACACACCTGCCCTCTGCATGCTGAGCAGACGTGTCACATTCAGTGCTCTCCCTATGGCCTCCTCCTATGGCCTCTTCTCTGCTTAGTAGGGAGGACTGGAAAATAAATCAAGGAAGTTACTTATTTGTTTTTCTTGATGGGAGATGGCTGAAAAAGCAGCTTTATTGGCTACTTGGGAAGAGATAGTCTGATTTCATTTTGGACATCACTCACCAAATTCTGCGGTTTACAAACTGAGATGCTGTTGTGTTGAGGAAATCTCTGTGTCCAAGAGCTACACCCCTGGAACTGCAGCCAAGGGCCTATCAAGTTTGACTTTTTGGTCCTTGTGTCCTTGACCTAAGGCAGGATTAAAGCTCCTGTTTAAAGCTGGTTATCCTTGCCATCAGGGTGATGGTGTGCCCTTTCATCCTTTGGCAAGATGATGTGAAGGCCCAGAGGGCACCCAGCTCTTGCTGGGGTTTGGTTGCCAGGGCTTGGGTCCAGCTTGGCACCACTACAGCCTGTAAACTAGGGTCTGTCCTGGTTCCCAGCCCATGCAATCCCTCACAATGTTAAGTAAGAGGGTCTGTACATTTATGTAAACATATATCCTTATTTTCTGCCCTTTAAACAGCTGCATAGCATGCCTTGCTCTGCAGTGGAGCAGTAACCACACTGCCCATTAAGCTGTGTTTACCCTCAGAGAGCTCGAAGGCTCAGGTAATACAAAAGAACACAAAAGATAACCTAGACAGGCTCAGAGCAATAGCCAGAGACACAGCCACACTTATAAAGAACAACACAATACTACGTGACAAAAGAGGATTGTATTCCTACTTTCACCTCTGTGAACAGCCTTGTCCCAGTGAAGGACAAGCCAGGGACCACAGAAATAGCTCTGGCAACTTGTCATGGTCTAGTTCTCAAGAAAACTTGTGTAGAAAATTATCTCACCTAGGGAGTGGCCTGTGGTGTTGTCTTCACTGTAGATCTAGTTTGTTCACTGCTGATATTTTCATACACTGAGAGAAAAAAACTCTGACTAAAGTCAATCCTGTTGTTCAGCCATAGGTTCATTAATACACATGTCCATCCTAATGAGTAGTTTACTTGTAGACATCAATTATTTCTGTTCCTTTCCCATGAGAGAGCACCCAGTGTTTGAAATCATGTTTCTTTTCCCAGTGTTTGTCATTCTCATTTAGTCTAGAAGAGCTGAAAAATAAGCAGTCAATTCCCACTTCCTTCCTTTGCAGAATTACAGTAATAACCTTGAATTACTGTTCAACATCCAATCTTTTTCAGCAGATGGCTTTCAGCAAATAAATATACTCAACTTGCCAAGCTTTGTCCTGAAGTACAAAAGCTATCCACATTAAATCAGGATTTTAAGTGTTTTCATTTTCGCACTGGGATCTATATTTTGGTCAGGAACCATAATATGAAATGAGAAGCGAACTCGTATTTATTCAAATTTACATTATGTATCTCATATCAGGTGCAGATTTTAGAAGTAGGAGGTAGAAGGAAAAGAGTACAAATGGGCCAAACTGAGCCCCAGTTTTTACATCACCTGCTCTCAAGTGTTATAATAAGTTAAGAAACAATAATCAGCTTCCCTTTACCTTACCTCAGTTTATACTCAGGATCTGTCCACCTCTGAGAAACATAAAAGTGTTTTAGGAGCTTTTTTAGGGGTAAAAGATAATCCAAATGTCTCCCAAAACACACACAAATGAACTGAGGAAGGAAATATTTTCTTATGGCCACCGCATGAGACTAATATATCAAAACCAAACCACACCAACCAAATTTAAAAAAATCACCCAAGATCATGTAATGGCACTTGTAAGATCTGTAAGACATCAGCTAAAAGCACAGTATAATTCACTGGCTGGCAGGTGAAAGTTAATTTTGCAAAACTCAAGGCAGAAATGAGGATTTGAGATTTTCAAGTGAAGTTAATTACCAACTAAAAAAAATCCACACAGGACTGGAAATTCTCCATCCCTCAACTGGCTCTTATTTCTGATCTCTTTACATTGTAAAAACATCCAGGAACTTCCTTCTTTACAAATGAATCTCCAAAGACTTTTCTATCATGTTGCCTACCACCACAGTAACATGTAGGACTTATCCTTAAAGACTCTGAGCAGATCCAAATTCATGTTCAGACTTCTACTTGTTTACCCAGACTGCAATAAAGTCTCAAGCCTCCTGAACATCCGCTCCTCTCACCACCATCTCTTTCATTTCCTAGGACCACCTACAAAATCACTTGCACTCTCCTTAGTCTGTTGTGAACACCCACTCATTTGGCAAAACATCAAAAAACATATTTACCTTCACAGTAATTTCTTTTCTCTCTCAGACCTGCTTCGTTCAACCCTGCACTTATCCCAATTGAGCAGATGTACAGTTTTGCTAGTAAGTTTTCTCCATCTTCCACACCACTTTCACCCTTTCTGTCCCATGATCTTCTCTATGGCTTTTTTTATTCCCTAAGTTCTACTCCCAGGGAGTCTATACTACATCTTTGAGAACTACAGGACATGTCCCTTAATTTCCAGCAAAAGGTCTTGCTAGAGGACAGAGAAACTGTGAAGGTAGAAAATCCTTTATTTTGATGGTAATATGAATAACTCTCCAGAGTTTCTCTTAAAATATCTACCAGCACTTGCCCAGAGGTAAACAAGGATGTGGATACATCATTGCTACAGGAGAAAACACACCATGTGAAATTCTGCATTGTGTGGGCAAAACTTTCCCTTTTAAGAAAGAAAGGTAATAAGTATTGAAATTTGGAATGACAAAAAAGAATTGTGCTCTGTACCTGATTTTACTTCATTTTTAATTGATTATGGAAGTATTTTGGTCCTTATATATCCCAATACCATAAGACTTTCTCATTTTGCTGTATCTTATAACATTTTTAATTTTATTGGATATGCATTTTCAGCATGCTATACATGTATATATGACATATGAATAGTCACCCTAATACACAGAGCCTGTGCTGCATCTGCAGAGGTGTTAAGTTTGTTGAGCTGGGCATGAGCAGAAGCCAAGTCTCAGGTTCTGGCAGGGCTCTGAGCTGCAGACAAGTTCCTTTCTTGCTGAAAAGATCTCCAGGGTGTGCCATGTCGGTGAGTGTGCACATGCACAGCTCAGAGAGACAAAATCACAAGTTCCTTTATTCAAGTAAGGTTTTCCATTTGTTTTTGACAAGCGTACATCTTCATATCAGAGGGGATATGTGAGCCTGAGAGACCTTTTTTATTAAAAGATTTTACATACTGAGGT
>VYZT01051416.1:401792-445192 GCA_013400735.1 Pomatostomus ruficeps | reverse complement strand
GTAATTCCAGCAGGGGCAGATCCAAGAAACCCACCAACCCAAAATATGAGAAAGACTGAGCACATGGACTAATTAGCATGGCAAGCAAGAGAATCATTCCCCAATAGAAGACAGGATAATAATTAATAAGAGAACTATGTAACTCATAGCCAATTAACACAAATTCCTTAATTTGCTAAAATGTATAAATAGTAAAAGGCTTTGACAGTTGTCATGTCTTGATTTGTGGAATCCCAGTGAACACCCAGGCTTGTGCAACCCTGAAATAAATAATCAATGTCTCTCTTGAGCATGTCATAATTGGCTTATTGCACTGGGGGTAACAAATCCCATTTTTGTGCACAACAGGTGTGGAGGGAGAGTCGGGGGGGGCTGGGGGTTGGGCCCAGGGAAGTGAAATTATAGAAATTTGAGTGTGAATTATGTCAGCCCACCCCTGTCCTGCATCCACCTTCTAGGGAGAAAGGTTATCCCACAGAGGAGAAAGGTTATCCCACGGGGAAGCTGCCCCTGCTCCCTCCTGCAGCACAGGTGGGGATGGTCGGGGGTATCACACACCGGGGGCTCTGCATCCCCCTAAACCACACCAAGCCCGGAGCAGGGAGCTGATCTCCAGCACCTGCAGGTTCTCCAGCCCCAGCTCCCGCTGTCCTGTTCCACTCCAAGGGTCCTGCCACGCGCAGGGACCAGGGTGTGCCCATCTGTCTTCCCCTTGTCAAACCACCCCAAGCTCCAGAGAGCTCTTTTTTAATTCAACAATGGATTTCACAACCCACCCTGCCCTGCTGCCCACGGATGTGCCCAAGCTCTGGCTCTGTTTTCCCTGTGTGGCCACAACCGCCTGCCTGTGTTTTGTGGGGAGTCCTGATAAAGGGGTTCTTGAGGGTATAAGAGAGAGGATCCCCCTCCAGGCTCAGCACCCAGCGCCTTTTGTGCTTCCCTGCACTGGGCTGGTGTGATTGGGAAATTTTTTTCTCCCTGAACAGCAGATCCATCTCTTTTTTTACAGCATTCCATGCTCTTTCTGCTAGCACTCATCCCCTCATTCAAAGGGCAGCCAGAGCCAAAAGGAAGCTCCCTTGGGGAGCAGTTGTGTGTGTTTCCCCCAATAACGCCGTTTATTTCCTGAAATCCCACCAGAAAGGTTCCCTCACCCTTTATGGAGCGACAGTCCCTTGGTGCAAAGCGGGATAGATACACCCACCCCACATGCCAGCTGTGTGGGGTGATAAGGAGTGAATAAATGTACAGAAATAAACGTACAGCATTGTGTAAAAACTGCTGGACCATGTGCAAACGTGAGGCGCAGCACCACGTCCAAGAGGAAGCAGCAGAGGAAAAAAAAGAAAAAAAGAATGCTGGTGAAATGTAAAGAGTCCAAGGGGTTATTTGGGGTAGAATTTAAAAGAAAGGGTAGAAATGCTGCAGTTTGAGCATTAAAATAAGGCAAAGCACACCGGGGCAGCCAGGTCACGGCTGGCTGTTCCCCAGCAGCGGGTGCAGCCGGCGGAGTGGCAGCTCCCGGACAATCCCGGTCCCTTCCCGCCGGAGCTCCCGCCGCTGTTCCCGCTCGGGGACCCGCCAGCCGCGGTGCCCGCGGGCTCGGGACGCGCTCCCGGCGCCACANGGTGCCCGCGGGCTCGGGACGCGCTCCCGGCGCCACAGCTGCCGCGGTGACACAGGGACTGCCGCGGTGACACAGGGACTGCCGCGGTGACACAGGGGCTGCCGCCGTGACACAGGGACTGCCGCCGTGACACAGCGGTACCCGTGCGGGAACGCTGAGTCACCTTCTGCCTCCCCCTCCGCGAGGCACGGCAGGGAGAAAAAAACCTCTTTTTCCCCCACCGGAGAAGGGATGTTCACTGCCAGCATGGGCACAGAAGGTGGGAAATTCAGTCTAAGGATTGCATCCTCAGTGCAGTGCTCATCTGGGGGTTGGTGTGGCAATAACAGAGTTAACAAGTCCCTTTTAGCGCATCCACTAAACAAAACCGGTTCTGGTGCTCCGAACCCCAAGACGTCGGCTCGGATCGGAGCCCGGCACCTTCGGGGTGTGGAGGCTGCGGGGCTCGAACAACGGCATCGCTCCGTTGTTCAGCAACGCGAGTTTTCACCACCACAGGCATGAGGAAGTGGCACCTGCTGGCGAGGACGTGACAGTCGCCTCTCTCCAAGGACAAGGTGTTCAGGGCGTTGGCCACCCAAAATGCCCCAGGAAAGAGAACCGAGCCTGATTAACAGCAGGGGAAACTGAGGCAGAGAGGGGTTTTGCTTTGCCTGCTCAAGGCTTGGCAGCAAATCGCTGGATAGACCCAGATATCCCCCAAATTCCTGTTTCTACTGATTGCCTTTATGGTGGCAAAGGTCATTGCACAAAATTGTAATCTTGACAAGATTTGGATAAATTCAATTAAAAGTAGCTCTTAAAGCAGGGACTTTCTGTCCCCTACTTTGTGGCTCGGTCCTGCTCACCCCAGGAACAACTCCTGCATTAAAATATAGTCATTTTACTGCAAAAAAAAATGAATTATGCCTGCTCTCGCCTCCCACTGGCAGGGTTAATCCTGCTCCTGCAAGAGAGGACCGTGAGGAAGGGACACTGAGGAGGCAACAGGGCAGCAGCATTCCAGAGCCACAGGAGCTGCCCAAGGATGCAGCGAGGGCAAAATAAGATTAATGCAGCCAGGAGCCTCCAAAAGGGCTTTGCGTTTGATGTGGGAGAGGAGAGAGATCAGAGTATGGAGGAGTCAGGATTAACATAAATTTACAAACCTTCCATTCTGGACTGCGGGGCTGTTCTGGACTGTGTTTCCCCATGGTGTGACCCACCAGTGCCCCAGGCTGCAGGAACAATTGGGAACACCATCACCAGCGTTCCATCCTCCCTAGACACAGCCTGTTCTGTCTCCCCTCAGGTCAGCTGGACAGAAAAAGTGATCAATCTTCAGCTAAATTAATCTTCAGACAGAAAACCAATAGCTCTGAGCTGCCTGAGAAGCCCCCAGTTTTCCCTTCCAGGCAGGGTTGTAAGCGGGGAGCCCCTGAAAGTGGGAGTGAGCATGCACAGACAGGGCGTGGGATGCACCCAGGCTCGTGCCCTTGGCTGTTACGTGTCCATGAACTTGAAGGGATGAGACAGGAACCAAATCCACCATAGGACTTTGCCTCCCTGGTAACGCCCCAAGCCCCTCTGACTTCACTTTGATCCTGACCTGGGTCCGGAGCACGGCAATGTGCCACAGGGATGTGCACTGCTCCCGGAAAACTGGGTCCGTGTGGGACAAGGGCTGGCACCTGGGCTTCAGCAACCTCCCAGGCATTTCTGTGTGGCCCTGGGAAGGGCCATGCCAGCGCTGCTGCTCCAGGGAAGGACGTGGCATGGCAGGAATTGCCCTGCAACGGTGCTCAGCAGGGAAATCCCTCAACAGCCCTCCCTGCTCCTTGCAGGAAGGAGCTCACGGCAATCAGCCCCTTCAAGGCTGGCCCCAGAAGTCCCCCCCAAGCCTTCAACTGTCACAGACACAAGCTGTGCTCCCTCCTCCCTCTGGCTTTATTTGTGGAGGGAATTAAGGTCCTGCTGGGAAAACCTCCCCTGTGCTCTGATAACTGCCTGCAGAGCCAGCTCTAAATGGCTTTTTGTAAATGAAAGCCCAGGATTAACGAGGTTCCCCTCGTCACTGTTTACTTAGTGCTCTGCCAGAGTGAGGGGAGCAGGATAGAGACCCCCTGCTCTGGGCAAGCCCCTTGGGCCACCAAGGAGCTGGCACAGATTGGGGACCAGCAAGGTGCCACCCAGCACATGGCAGAGCCTCCCTGCAGCAGGAGGTTCCCAGATGGGTTTGGGATGGGTGGGATGCGTGTGCACATAGCAGGAGCCCTGGTCCAGGGGCAGGGCAACTCCAGGGCACTGCGTTTTGTGAGCTGGGGGCCGGGCTGGGGGATGATGCTCATTTTCTTCCTATGCCACGTTGCTGGGGAAGGCAGGGGGGTGTTTGCCATGCGGGTTGGTGCTGGGCACGCATCCCCCACGTGACGGGAACGGGGAGGCGGTGGAGGGCTGCAGCTGGCCTCATCCCCTCGGCAGGAATTCACTCAGGGATGGCAAGTAGCTGCCCTGCGAGGCCACGGGGGTCTGCTGAGGGGTGCAGATCCAATGAACCCCGTGTAGAGAGGACCCTCCTCGGTCATCTCTGTCTGGCTGCAGCAGGACAAGGGGATCCTGCCTCTATCTGCTGCACTCCCAGGGACTGGAGCCACCACAGCCGCCTTGCACAGCTCCGACCTTTGGATGTTTGCACATTCCTGCCTGTTAATGCGTCTCGTAACCAAAAGCTGCCAGGATGGAGCATTACTCCCCCCAGCACTTGCCAGGCTGCTCCCTCTCGTTCCCCAGCTGAGAATTGGCACTGACTCCATACTGGGTGGGAGAATGCGCTCCCCAAAGGAGCAAAACCTGATGGAAGGAGCGATGAGCATCCCACCCCTTGACACCAGCAAGCCCCAAATACTCCCAGAGCTCCTGGGGCTGGCAGCAGTCACCTCTCCCTGCCAGGCATGGGGGAAAGGAGCACCGTTTCAGAGCAGAGCCGTGCTTGCCTCGGCTGCCAGGCTGGCACGCTGCCCGCCAGCACGGTGCCAGGCCAAATTCTTTGCGATTTCTAGGTCAACACCCGCCTCTCGTAATGCCCTAAGCCCTCCTGCTGCCCGTGCCAGGCTCCAGCCCAGTGATCCCTGTGCACAGGATAGGAGCATCCCAAAGGATCCACACCCGATGCTGCTCATCCTGGCTGGCCCCATCCATAACCCCTGAATATTTGGCCCTCGTGGCTCCAAATGGGGCCTTTCCCTAAATGCCTGCTCTGCCCTCAGCAGCGCCCATAGGAGAGCTGTGTCCAGGGACTGCAGCCTGCCCCTGCTTCCACCTTTTCTTGAGGGGTTTAAGGCCCATCCCAAGGAGTCAGACACCAAAGGAGTGAGTTTGCTTTGGATTTCTAAAGCCACTTTCTCACTGTCATGATGGCAGTGAAAAAACCCCCAAGATATCAAGACATGGGATGGTCCTAACGCTCCAAACCTGGAAATAAATCACCTGGAACAACAGCCTTTGTAAAGAAATCCCCGTGGCCCCGGTGC
Organism: Pomatostomus ruficeps; assembly: GCA_013400735.1. Classification (NCBI taxonomy): domain Eukaryota; kingdom Metazoa; phylum Chordata; class Aves; order Passeriformes; family Timaliidae; genus Pomatostomus; species Pomatostomus ruficeps. Next base: position 440,056 of record VYZT01051416.1, on the reverse strand, counting down.
TTGTTTGCAAACTGGCCAAGTTTCGACCTTGGCATGACGTGGTTTTCCGAAGAAGGAGGCGATGCTGGCATGGCTCCGGCAGCTCAGCCCCTCCACTAGGGGGTTGGATGTGTCCCCCCATGGCCACAGGGACCCCTCTCCATGGCATGGGCCGGGCTGGAGGAGCAGGAGCGCTAGAGGGCTGCAGCCCCCTGCTTGGGCATGCACCGAGGGGACGGTGGGGCTGAGGATGAGGAGGAGGAAGGGGCAGCCGAGCGTGTCCATGTGATGGCTCTTACGCCGGGGCTGTTGCATTGTGGCCACCGGCACTCCCCCCCTCCCTGCCGCAGGGCAAGCCCCGGCCTGCCGGGACATTGTGCCAGCTGGGAACAGCCACTGGCAACGGCCACTGACCCGTCCCGGGGCTCCCTGGGGCGCAGAGGGACGTGGGCACCCGAGGGGATTTTGCTGGATGTGCTCCCCCATGCCCGAGGGTGCAGCGCCCCACGCACCGCACAAGAACAGGGCTGAAATAGGTGCAGACACGCTCCAGAAGTTCTGCCAAGATAATCAGCTTCTGACCCACACCGGCCCTGCCTCAGTTTCCCCATCAGGGTGCTGAGAGCCATCCGGGCTTTGTGAGTGCCACAGGGCCCGCTGGGCTCTGCTGGCAGTGCAAGGTCACTGCGGGAAAAGCAGGACAGGGGCTTTGCCCCCCTCTCTGTTCTCAAAGCCACCTCCCCCAGAGCCCCGGCAGCCCCGCAGAGAGGAGTTTGCATCCAACCTGATCCCTCCAGGCAAAACCATCAGAGGCCAGCGTGGGGCTCAGCACAGCCTCTCTGAGTTTGCTGTGGCACCTCCAGCCCCTCAGGTATAAACCACTAAAAAATCAGCATCACAGGGGCAGGGAGTCCCTGAGCTGTCCCCAAGCCCTGCCCTGCCTGAGTGCCAGGCTGCCCTGATTCCATCCCCACCAGGGTCCTGCTGTACCAAGCAGATCTCCCTGTCTGTGTGTGGTTCCCAAGAGACTTCACATCCATGTGAACTCCTGGATGCATGTTTAGGAACCTGGTTTTTCCCAAACTTTGGAGGTTCATTCATTGCTATGCAAGGCGAGTCCATTCCCTACCCTCCTCCATCCTGTTTCCCCCTTCTCCCCCCTCACCACTCCAACCATCCCAGCCTAGGATGTTAAAATGGGCTGAATTTTTTACGATGAGAGGGGAAAAAATTTTTAGAAATCTGGGGATGAAGAGAGAACCCATGAGCTGTGACCTCCTCCAAATTCAAGGCACCAAATCCACACAAGGAAAACAAAAGGCAGAGAGATTAGCATTTCCAAACAGAGCAGAGATGGCCCCAATCTTTGAGCTGTTTATTCTAGGGTTGATTTTCAATATTTAGGATGATTAGCAAGTGAAAGCCGGCTGTTGCCAGAATGGCTCCATGCCAGCCCCACACTCAATGGAGGGAAAAGAAAGACACGGCAAGAAAGGGAGAGAAAAGAAGGGCTTATGTGTATATTTTTTTCTCCCTCTGTGAACAGGAGATTGGTTTGAGGTGTCAATGTTTGCCCATCAGAGAGGGATGATGGATGAGGGGACGGCTGAGGAAATAGCAGAAATAAATAATAAAGGAAAAACTGCCATGTGCTTAATAACCAGCTGGGCAAGGACCTCACTGAGGCAGCGAGCTGAGCTTGAGGAGGGTTTTTGGAGCTGGGTTCTTCCCAGATTCTTTGGTGGGTGCTGGTGGATGCTCTGGGATGGAGCGCTCCGAGTCCATCGCTTGCAGCAGGGGGGACACTGCCAGCGCGGGGTCCCCAGCCTGTCACCGCCCCTGTGCCGGGCGAGCCGGGGCAGCCCGAGGGCTGGACCAGCCCCAGCCCCGGCTGCAACCCCGCTGCCACCGGCAAGCCCGGGCAGGTCCGCGGCTGCCGGGTCCTGACCTCGCTGCTGGCACCGAGCTGCGCCCCGGGCACAGCCGCGCTTTGTGCCCCGTGTCCCGCCTGCCCCCGCGCCCATGGGAAGCGATGCCACCACCCACAGCACCCCCGGCTCCTGCACCTCCTGGCTGCCGCTCGAAAAAACACCACCCCCTCCAAACTATCTCATTGAAAGAAAGGAAAATCCACGTCCAAGCTGGTTTGATTGCTTTCAGCTGCTGAACAAAACGGGGTTCTTTCAGGCCTCGCCTGGTGCCTCCTTTATATTCGCCCTTTCTCACTTTAAACCCCTCCACTGGCTCCAGCAGACTGGAATATTTTTTCCTGGCAAGGTTGGGTTTTTTTCAGTCCCCTGGCAGGGTGGGGATGCTGGAGGCTTCTCTTTTGCAGGGGGTTTGAAAGTAGTACTACATGTTTGTGCCTGGCAAAACAAGTTAAAGAAGCGGACTGAGGGGCAGGGGAAGTGCCACCAGTACTGGGGGGGGAAGAAGCTCTTCCAGTGGCTTCCAACAAGAAGCGAAGAAGCCATGACAAGGAATTCCTTAATGCCTTCTGGTATTCATGGCCCCCAATACCCCAAAGCCGAAAGGAAAGCCCAGATCTGCCTCTAAATTCCAACCCCCAGACACATCCAAGCTGTTCCCCACAGGGATAACCCTACCTTTTCCCAAGGGCAGCATCCAGCCTTCCCAGCACAAAGCACACACAGACCGAGGCAGTGACTGTCCTGAGCCCAGGCCTTGTTTTGGGCTGAGATTGGCTGGATTTGGAGCAGCTGTGGCAGCTCTGGGGCTGGCTGCTGGAGTGCCTGATGGTGAGGGGATCCAGTAGATCACTGAGAAGCCTCAGTTTCCCCCCAAGGAATTGCTGCATACTTGTGGGTGAGAGCTCCCATGTGCTGGGACTGGGTGTACTGGGCTGGGAAAAAGAAACAAGGAGGCAAAAGTTTTTTTTCTTCTCTGTTTTTTTTTTTTTTCTTTTATTATTATTTTTTTAAATTTGTAAATAACCTTGCATGAAAAAAAGTTAAATTGCACAAGTATCTCTGTAGTTCTCCAACATAATCCCCAAAGCAGGAAAACAGAAGAGAAACAGCAAGTAGAAAGAAACATTGTCAATACAAACAACTACACTGACCCCAAAGCCCCTCCTAAGTGCTTTTGTAACCAAAACAGAATCTATTTACAATCTGCCATTTCTTTTGTCAAGCCTAAGACACCACTAAAGTTCCAGCTTCTACTTGCTCCTACCTAATGGCTGCTCTACCTCGCACAGCCTACAGCAAAGGAGAGGCAAAGAATCCGGTTCTTGAGAGCTTCACGTCAAGTTTCAGCAGAGTTTGGCTCTGCTCCCAAAGTATTTCCAGGTTACCTCGCACCGACCCTGCCACGCTCCTGCTGCACACAGAGCCAAAGGGCCAAAGCTTCTCTTTGTGTCAATCCCAACGTCTCTCCCAGCTGGATGGGGCTTCATTTCCACTGCTGTCCCCAGAGCCTGTTGCACGCAGAGTCTTTGGCTGGAGCTCCTGGATGGAGCCTGAATGTGGATTTCTTTCCTCCTCAGTCCCACCTGGGAGCATTCAGTGTGCAGTGACTCCATCACCACCAGCTGAGGGCCAGAACATGGGGTGCTCCTTGCACTCGGAGCCTGATGGAAGAGCTGGAGAAGTGAAGAGCAACAGTCTCAGACCCAAAAAGCAGAGAGGGGCTATGTCAGTGGGTGAGAAGGTTCATGGTGCTCCAGACCCTTTGGCAACTGCAGCAAGGATTTTGGGTACAAAAAATACAAAAGCCGGTTTTGGGAGCTCCCTGGTCCCTGCTGCTCCTCTCCTGCCAGGGCCAGTTCCTGGATTCTTCACAAAACCTGTTGGTGCAGGAGTCCTCCCTTGTGTGGTCTTGTTTTACAGAACAGGGAACAAAAAACTTTTAAACAGTGAAAATATAAAACAACTCTCAAACTGCATTTCCAGTCTTCCCCTCCCCCTTTAAGAAATTCTAATGCTAGAAAATATAGATTTCTTTGAATATATAATATATAATAGATTATATAGAAACATCTAAAGAAGCACACTTGCTGAATTTATAAACCTTTTGTTCTTCCCTAGGCACAAGTCAGCTGGGATGTTGAACCTGGAGAATCCAGAAGGGACCTGTATTTTCTTACCAGCTAATTATCACGCTGTACCTACCAACTGCGCTGAGACAGAAAAAGGAAAGAGAGAAACAGAGAGACAAAGGGGTGTGGAAATTGCACTTAAGTCTATCAAGTCCTAAGCCACCAGGAACCTCATGTCTTAGATGGGATGTCACAGGTAATTTTAGCCCTGATGGAAAAAAACCCATCATAATTCACATTTCTTTTTTTTAAAAGTAAAATGTAAAAAAATAAGTAGTGTTAACTTTCTTCTCTTGAAAAAACTAGACGCTTCTGAGGTGTCCTTTAGAGACACAGCAGGCAGCTCCTGGGGTGGTGGGTTTTTTCCCTGGTGTTTCTGGGAATAACCTTACATTGAAGCTGGTAGAAGTCACCATGGGCATCTCTAGGAAATCTTGTCCCTTATAAGCCCCAGCTTGGGGACAGCATCCTACAAAAGTCTTACAAGAGGCGTGCCAGACTGCTCAGGTTGATGACGTCTGCTAGCAAAGAGGCATCGATGTCTTCGAACACCTGGTCAATGTTGACACAGTTGGAGAGGTAATCGCTTGTCCCTTCTTCCCAGGGATGCTCCAGGAAAGTTGTGGCCATGAGGGTTTCGTTAAAGTCCAGGCTGTACTGGTTGGATTCGGTGACGACTTGTTCCTGCCCCTGGGGACACTCCGCGTGTTGCCCTTGCCCTGTCCAGTCCAGGTCGCATGTGACGGGGTTGATGGAAGGTGGGAGCTCCATATCCACCAGAGTGGAGAAGTCTCCGTTGAGGTTGGTGTTAAAGACAGTTTCCCAGTCAAAGACCCCTTTCAGCGATCCCAGCTCGGTCTGCTCCTCCTGGGTCATCAGGGCCGAGCTGGGAAGCCGGGATGCCTTGGCTGTGGGCAGGGGCGAGGGCTGCTTGTGCTTCTGCCCCGCTTTGGTACCCACCGGGTTCCAGCTCTGGCTGCTGGTGCTTTCCTCAAACTCTTTGAGCAGCTGCTGCGATGCCACGTTGGCCTCGAGGACACTGTTGGAGCTGCAGGAAGAAGCGGCCGGGCTGACAACGTGCCGCGCTTCTTTCTGGACCCTCCCGGAGAAGGCCGGGTGGATCTGCACCGGAGACATCCTCCGCTTTTTGTAAGTCCCGTACTTGAGCCGGTTGGCGTAGTAGGGGTCCAGCTTCCAAAATCCACCTTTCCCTGGCTCGTCTTTCTCCCGAGGCACCTTGATGAAGGACTTGTTCAAGGAGAGGTTGTGCCGGATGGAGTTCTGGAGACAAAAGAGAAAGAAACCAAGGCTGAATGCTCGTCTGCTGCAGCGGGACCTACCTGCGTGGGGAGGCTGGTGGAGGTTTCCAGCAAGGACCTTTGGGAAAACAAAGCAGAACTGGCAACATCAAGACATCCAAGGCTACATGCCCAGCAGAAAGTCCCTCAAATCCCTGAGTTTTCCTCCCTGAGTCTCCAGGAGAGTTTTCCTACCTCCTGTCTCATCCAGCCAAAGGTGGCAGGAGCCAAGGGGTTCAAGCTAGGACTTGCCACTCAATAGGAAGGTTTTGGGCAACTCTCCTTGGCTGGAAATGAGGGCCATGGGGCCTTGGATCATGCAGAGCACTGGGAGAAACTGGCTTGAATTGCTCTAGGCATGGAGCTGAGCTGGAGGAGGTTGGATCCTCCTTCATGCCCAGGAGGAAGAGGAGGGTCTCTACCAGGGAGCACTGTGGGGGGATGGCAACATCAGGGCTCTCCTGGCATCCCCCAGCTCATCTGTGTCTGTTGTTAGTGTTGAGAGGAAAATATTTGGCCAAAACATAAGCATAACCATGCCTTCCCCCAGCCAGGCTGGCACAAATCAGATGGGAGAACCCAGAGAAACACGTGGGCTGTTCCACCCTGCGTGTCCCCAGTGGTGCCTCCTGGCCCAGGGAAACTCAGTGTGAAATCACTGCATCTTCATCAGCCACTGCTCAAATAAGCTGAGGGGGGAAAAAAAAAATAGGGGGGGGGGGAAGAAAAGGAGGAGTTTCTGCTCCCGTCGAGCTGTTCTGAAACCCTGAATGTGCCTGGAGTGATGTGAATAATCAGAAAGGAAACTCAGTTATTGGGTAAATAACCCAGCGTTGGACTCCACAAAGCCAGGACTGTACTAAGAGATTGGATATGGTAGAGGTAGTTTTTTTTTTTTAATGTTGCCTGGATATCTTTATGCTTATTCATCCATAATCCGTAGTGCCGAATAGGAAAAACAAGGCTCAATTGCTCAGAGCTGTTGAAAAACATGCGCGCGCACACACACACACACACACAACAAAACCCTCCTCTGGGCTGGAGCTCCTTGGGTTTGTTGGCTCCTCTCCAAAGCACTCAGCTCCCACAGGAATATATCCATCTCCCCCCCAGACTATGGGTGGCATGACCTTTCCAGGCTGTCTTCACGTACGGGAATCGGGATAGGGGATGAGAACACAGCCTCAAAAAGAAAGAAAAGGGAAAAAAAAAAAAAAAGAAAGGAAGAAAAAAAATAGTAAAAAGAAACAAAAGATTAAAAAAAAAAAAAAAAGGAAGGAAAAAAAAAAGGAAGAAAGAAGAAGCAGGAACACAGATATTCCCCCACACAATCCAGGCTGTGGTAACTCCAATTTTACTGTGTAATGAAATTTTACAAGGATCAGAGACTTGAAAGCTGAATTCTCTGCTCCCCGTCTCTCCTCCCCATCCCAAACTCCGCTCAGCCCAGGTTGAATTATTACTCAGCCGGTCAACATATTTATCATTCCTGCCTGCAACGGTCCAGGGCACCCCCTGCATCTCTGCAGAGAGGGATTGAAAACCTTCTTTCTTTTTTTAATGAACACATTTAATTAAAAACGTTGTGAATACCCAGCCGTGAGTGTGCAGGAGAAAGTCGACCCGCTGGCACCCAGCTCCTGTTTCCAAATCACTTTCACAGCTCCCCTGAGTGTAAGAGGGGGACCACGATAGCCCTGGAGGGGGACCAGGAAAGGTTTCCCTCCCCGTGATGGGCTTCAAGAGCCACAGAAGCCCCACCTGCCTGGGGAGAAGGTGGGCAATGCCTGGACTTTGCACTGGGGTTCTCCAGCCCTGCTTGGATGGGCGCTGCCATCAGGATTAGTGACACATTGTGGGTTTGGGATGGGAATGACCCCAGCAGAGGGATGAGCCCCCCAGAGCCCTACAGCCCTGCCACATCCTAGAAAACTCCACGTGCCAGAGGTCCCCTTCTGATAGAGGAGGGCAGCAAGCCAAGGTGGCCCAGAAAAGCCCCTGGGCCTCAGGCTGTCCCCAAAGCTGGTGAGCCTGGGGACTGTCCCCTCCCCCCGGGGACATGCTCATGCTAGCTGGGGACAGCAGCCCGAGCTAACCACTCTTGGGCTTCCCCCTGCAGGTCTCACCAGCTCATCCCAGCGAGGGAGCCTCCTTGGCCTGTCCCAGGGGCCAGGAGCCCAGTACTCTGCCCTGCTTGGAAAGCAGCAGCACTTCTGCTCAGAACCTCCCCAATGAGAGACTTGTCCAACAAGTGGCCTCTCCATCCCTCTCCTGTTCCTCGTCCTCAGCACTCAGGGACACTTGACCTGACAACTTCTCCACTTGTGCTCAACCCCGAGGGACTCAGGACCCCACAAGAGCTCCAGGAGTGTAGGGGCTGGGAGGTCTTTGCCCTGAAGCCAAGAGGAGTCTCAGGTGCCAGGAGCCCAGCGAGTACCTCCCTGCTCCCAAAATGGTCCTGGGCTCTCCCCCAGAATGGCTCCTTCCCTCTGCCACCCCTGTGGCCGTGGCATTTGTGCCCAGCCAAGTTCTTGGCCATCCCAGCCCCTCCCCACTGGCTGCTGGTGTCACTCTTTTCCCAGTGGGATCCAGCATCCCTGCAGAATCTTGTCTCGCAGGGTGGAGGCTGTGGAAAGCCCTGCAGGGATGGTTGGCCGAGGCTGCACATCTCCTACCTGCCAGGTGGGATCAGCGTGTCGGAAGTAGCAGAAGTTGTCAGTAATCCACTTGTAGATGGCGGAGAGGGTGATTTTGGGTTTATTGCTGGCTTCCATGGCCATGCAGATGAGGGTGGCGTACGAGTAGGGCGGCTTGACGTGGGGGTTGGTCTTGTAGTCGATGTCCCCTGCGAGATGAGGGGGCACGGCCACGTCGTGGTGGGTGGTGGAGGAGGTGGAGGAGGAGACGGGCGTGCAGGGTGTGTGGCGCGTGCCCTTGCAGGCCGGGTCAGCAGCCAGGGGTGAGCACGGGGACTCAAAATCCACCAGGCTGAACAGACTCTCACTCATCGTGTAACAGTCCTGGGGGTCTGAGCCCGAGTACAGCTGGGGCAGGCCAGTCTGGGCCACTGTGAAGTCCCTCAGCCACATGAGGTCCGGCAGGCTGTCATCCAGGTCTTCCTCCACGCACTTCAATTTGCCCTTGGCTTTCGGCGCTGGGCTCGGCCACGCCATGCCTCCCTCAGTGCTTCCCGGGCTGCACACAGAGAGGGAAGCGATGGGGCAGGTCCTGCAATAACAACAGGGACAGGGTGAGGTTCTCCAAGGCGCAGTGTCCCTCTGACAGCCAGGCAGGGCCACCCTGGGTGCTCCTGCTGGCTGAGACCCACCCCTGGTGTGCTGTGCAAAGCACCTGCAACACCTGCCCTGAGGGGCTTCACACTCTTGAACCTCGGGAAAACTCCCTCAAACTCCTACACCTGTGTTCCCCTCAAACTCCTACACCTGTGTTCCCCTCAAACTCCTACACCTGTGTTCCCCTCAAACTCCCACACCTGTGTCACCCACTGACCGGCTGCCCAGCAAGCTCTCGGATGAACAAAGAATTTAACAAAAAAAAACAACAACACCAAAAAACCCCTCAAACAACCAAAATCCAGCCCTGCCATCCCACAAAGCGAGGTTATTTCTTGGGGATACACATCTCTGAATACCTGGCACTCGCAGGACTAACTCTCAGCATTCAACACCAGGACAAAATACTTTAAAGTTTCTCCCCTCACATTCAACTTCTCTCGGTTTGATGCTATTTCTGCTTTTACCTTCCCCTGGTACCCAGAAACAACTCAGGGGTGGGCTGGGGGAGCTGGCAGGGTCCCACCCCAAGCACACCCTCAGTCAGAGCGAGCCGGCAGCTTCAGGCTTTGGGGAGTCCTGTGTGGGGGCTGTGGATGTAAACCCGAAATCCCGAGTGTTTTGGGGCCAGGAGAGAGCGCCAGGAAGGCACATAACGAGAGCCGCACCCCCGCGCCGACCCCCCGCCCCTCACGGCGGCTTCNGTGCCCGCCGAGCCGCCGTGAGCCGCGGCCGCCGGCGCGGGGTTAAGTAGCGGCTCCGAGAGGCTTCGCGCGTTGCCGCGGCGACGCCACGCCCCGTAAACATCCTCCGGACACGGCATTGGCCCGCGCGTTGCCATGGGGACGGGGCGGCCACGGGGGTGGTACCCAGGGATGCTGGGGGACACCGCAGCCCAGCCTCCGGGAGATGGGGAGGCTCTGGGTGACCTCATCGCGGCTTTTCAGTGCCTGAAGGGAGCCCTAAGAACGCTGGAGAGGGACTTTTGACACGGGCGTGCAGTGATAGCACCGAGGGGAATGGTTTCAAACTGAGAGAGGAGGAGGTTTGGGTTGGGTTTTAGGAAGAAATTANTTCCCACCCCCCCGCCCCCCCGGCCCCGCCGCATCCCCTTACCCCGTCCCGGTGTCGCTCCCTGACAGCCAAAGTTCACGACACACTAAGAAGCTTCTAGAAAAAACAGGACGGGGGGTCAAAAAAATAAAATTAAAAACAAAAAAAAGGCAGGGGGAGGAAAAAAAAAAAGAGCANGGCTCTGGGTGACCTCATCGCGGCTTTTCAGTGCCTGAAGGGAGCCCTAAGAACGCTGGAGAGGGACTTTTGACACGGGCGTGCAGTGATAGCACCGAGGGGAATGGTTTCAAACTGAGAGAGGAGGAGGTTTGGGTTGGGTTTTAGGAAGAAATTACTGTGAGGGTGGTGGAACAGGTTGCCCAGAGAAGTTGTGGATGCCCCATCCCTGGAATAGTTCACGGCCAGGTTGGATGGGGCTTGGAGCAGCCTGGGATAGCGGAAGGTGTCCCTGCCTCTGGTGTGGAGGGGTTGGAACTGGGTGATCTTTAATGTTCCTTCCAACCCAAATCGTTCTGTGATTCTATGAAAACCTCTGTCCTGCCCCTCCAGGGGCAGCCTCAGCCCTTTTCCTCCCACCTGTGCCCCCATTCCACTTCTTGCTCCTGATGCACCCACAGCGATGAGGGCAAAGCTGAAGGGGGGCTGGCAGACTCCAAAAATAAAGGATGGAGCCTGCCGTTATTTAATTAAAAAACTTACAGCCGCAGGCTTCTCTAAGAAATCCCTGCCCCCTTCACTGCCATGCTGAGGGTTTTACAGAGGCCAGGGAGGGATCCCTCTGAAGGATCTGACCATCTGCAAGCTATACCCCCACTGCTTGTTCAATCATGGGTTAGAGTTGATGATTTCAGAGGTCTTTTCCAATCTGATTGATTCTGATTTTGACTCCGATTCAGCTGAAAGCTGCTTCCCCCCACCATCACCAGCCCCTTCTACTAAACCCCAATTATAACCCCTCCTTTCAGCCCTTCTCACCTTCAAGGCTTCAGCTCCCAGCACATGTTTTCTTCCTCACCACTGGAGGGATTTCTCTTGCATGAGCTCCCAGCTCTTTGCTGCTCCTCTTCTCCCCCAGGACATGTTCCCTTTGGGTCTCCTCATCCATCCCAGCAGTGACAGGGCCACCCACACCACACATCAGGAAGGTGCCTCTACACCAGGCCAGACTCTTCCTGCACAGGTTTAGTTTGCATTTGCCCTTTCTCCATCCTGGCAGGATTTAGGCTGGTTGGGAATGCAGGTTGGAAGGGACCTTGGGAAGTGTTTTAGGATATTTGAAGCAACTGGGCTGGTTTGGAGAAGGTACCTGGGTGACAGGTGAGTGGGTGCTCTCAGCCAAAAAGGGTTTTTACCCACCAAGCCCCCCAAACCCCGACTGCCCTCACCCTGCAACCACAAAATTACTCTGGACACTCTGTCGACATAAGATACCCTTTATTAAACATACTCTTGAAATCCAAAACATGCTCAAAGCAAAATTATAAGCAGCAATCTGGTTTCCTTCCTTAAATCCCTGACACGTGGGTCGCTGGAACAAGGGGCTGCCCCGTCAGACGAGGGGCTGTCACCTCTCACCCCACGCTGCACTGGCAGCTCCTGCCTGCCCCTCATCCCTTCTGGGTGGCCGAGGACGGCACTGGTGTCACCCATGCCCAAATCCCGTCTCTCCTGTGCCACCCAGAGGATGGATTCTTTGCTCACAGCCAGGCAGCGGCACTGCTCGGCCACAGCATCCTCCTCCCGGCTCCTCTCCATCGCAGTCGCTCTGAGCGAAGGGCAGCGCCCACCCGCAGCCACCCCGGCTCTGCGGCCGCCCCGTGAGCTCGTCTGGCTGCTCCTGCAGCCTTGGGGACACCGCTCAGAGAAGCCAGAAAACCCTCATGGTCGCTCCTAGGACCTCTTTGTTCTGCCGGCAGCCACAAGGACCGTTGCACCCTCTGCCAGCTGTCCTTGTCCCCTTTGAAACCATGAGGAAGGCTGGGCTTTGGTAGACGAGGTGCCCCTGGCGCATCAGCCCGATTTGCTCTCCCCTGCCCATGCTGGACATTTAGGGAAGAGACGGCTGCCCAGGTTTTCTCAGCTTAGCATGGTGGTGAACCTCCAGAGCTCTCCCTGTGTGGTGCTGGTGGCTCCTTGGGGCTGGGACACCCAGCATGTCCCCAAACGGGGCACAAGGCTCGTCCCCACCGCTTCAGCCCTCCCTGCTGTTTGCAGCTCCCACCTCACATGCCACAGGATGGCATTTTGGAGATGTCACCCCCTCACATCAAGCACCCAGCCCGGGGTTCCCAGGGAGGAATTTGGGAGCTGTTGAGCTCACAGGGGACACGGCCAGCCCAGAGGAGAGTGCAGTGGGATGGCTGGCTCCAAACCCACCTCTGGCAGGACTCACACTGGGGCCACAGAGCAATGGCCCTGGCTGTGAGCCAGGCAGAGGAAACACCTCCCAGATCCGAAACGGCTTCATCTCTTTAGGAGCCACAGCCATCAGCAGCATAGCCCGTGCTCTGCCGTGGGGGTGGCACTGGGAGCCTGCTTCCCACACGCACCCCTCCAGGGACGTTGCTTTCACTGCATGGACATCTCTGTGCTCAGGTGGCTCTGAAACACAGCTGCCTCCTGCAAAGAGGAGGTGGCCTTTGCTACCAGAGCTGTGTGACAAAACCAGGTGGGGAAAAGGGAGGCTCAGCTTCCCGCCCCGGGCTGCCCCAAGCAGCTCCAGAGCCCGGTAGATTGGGATGCAGGGTCTGATGCTCCTCCGAGTGGTTTCTGGCCATCCCTAATGCTTCTCTGGGGTGGAGCCTGGCCTCTGCCAATGGCCCCCAAGGTCTGTGGCGTTAAGCTGAAAGCTGTACTATCCCTGTGTGTCTGACCCTGCAGCAAAACCCACAATGCTGTCAGCCCAATGCTGGCCACAGGGATGGGGAGCAGCTCCCACACCCCCACCCACCCCTTGCTACAAAGTGTTATGGGGAGGGCAGGACGGGCAGGATGGGGGTGACACTTTTGGCACTTGTTCCAGAGAGAGGGCGCAGCCCAGAGCCCTGAGCTCAGAGCAGGGCGGAAGACAGAGAGGGGAAATTATCAATGCCCCAGGGGCTGGTGACCGGGCTGGGGGTCTCCTGTCCACCCCTGCCACCCTGCTCCATGCCCCGGGGAAAAGCAACCTCGGGGCCAGGCCCTGGAGCCCGAGTGCTGCTCAGGAGGAGAGCAGAGGGAGGGGGAGCTATGAGGGCACCATCACTGCCAGTGCATTAATGGGGACAGCCCACGGCAGGGCAGGGGCATGGGCCAGCAAACCTGGGGGGGCCGGCCCCCCATGAAAGCCACCAGCTCATGCACTGAGGATGCCAATCCCAACACTCATCCTTTGACCCACACCCCCGAACACCATCCTCCCATCGTCCCCACCCACCCACATCCCAGAACCCCCGTGGTGAGGTGACCCTGTCCCATCTGCTCCGCACACTGGAGGAGAGCCTGGGGCTGTAAGATGGCCGGGGGGCAGGAGGGGACCCCAGCCCGTCCCCGTTAGGGCTGGAGAATGGGAAGGTGCTAATGGGGGGCTCCAAAGTGACATGGCTTTCAGCCCCCACGGAAACGTCGAGGTTACCGTCTTTTCTTTTGAAAATCAGTCCCGGTACAGCCGAAGGGTGGAGGTGGTGATGCCCACAGTGCCCGGACACCAGGGTCCCTGTGGGTGGGCAGGGGGGTCTGTGTCCCCGCCGAGGCTGTGCCCTCACACGGGCAGGGCGGCCGCTGCCTGCTCCGGGTCCCGGGGGCCAGGGGGGCGGCAGGGCCAGGTCTGCTGCAGCCCCACGTTGTTGTTGGCTGCCTCTGGGCCTGGGGGGAGAAAATGGGGGTTAGGGGCTCCCAAAGCCCACGGGTGCACTCGGCTCATTTTTGCATGCGGGATGTGATTTATTCTCCCAAAGTAACGCCCACCTCCCCAGCCCCCCGCTGGGTTTTGGCTGCAGTGAGGCCTGGGGGTGCCTGCACTTACCTGTCAAGGCTGGGGGAGCCCCTCAAACCCCCAATTTCTCAGGAATTCTGAGGGCCAAACGGGAAGTACGGCGCAACCATCGCTGAGTTAAAACAACCCAGATGAAGGGGGCCGCCTGTGCCCAGCGAGAGGCCACGTGCAGATGCCCCGTGGGGCTGCAGGCCAGGCACAAAGTGATGTCCCCCTGGCTTGGACAGTGAGGGGCCGCCAGCAATGCCGGAGTATGGGGTGACAACCCAGTGCCAACCCCCCGGGACACGGGGCACGAGGCGGGCGCAGCTCCGGGGGTCTCATGGTCTCACCTATTCCTCAATGTTAATGGGGCAGGAGTCCGGCACGGCGGCTGCGTGGCAGGAGAGACCAGAAGGCACATGGTGAAGGCGGGAGCGGAGGCGGCGCTGGGGGGACATGGGGACATGCACACGAGCGAGCAAACGGGGTGACTGAGGGGCCTGGGGGTCTCGCCAGCGGCAAACGGGTCCAGGAGGGGCCAGGGAGCTGCTGCCGGGCACGGGGTGAGGGGTCCCCATGCATGGAGCCTCCCGGGGTTTCGTGCCAAGGGGAACCGAGGGGTGGACATGCTTGTGGTGCAGGGGCAGCTGGGTCCCCGCATGCCTCCTCTCCGGCTGCAGGCTCCCAGAACAGGCAGCACCCTCCAGCTGGGGCGGGGTGATGGCAGAGCTCAGCTGTGTCCCACCACCAAACCCATCAGAGGCTGCGTGGTGCCCTTAGGAAGGGGGTGCACCCCTAGGGCAGCTCGGCTGTGCCCTCCAGCGAGGTCAAGCCCCGTGCCCAGGGCAGCTCTGAGCCAGAGGGACTGTGTGAGGGCATGCCAAAGCCAAGGGCTGAGGCTTTCTCAGAGGGGGTGCAACACAATCCTGCTGCCTGCTGATTTATGGGAGGTGACAGCTGCCATTTTGACTGGCTTTTCATGGCGAGCTCAGGCTGGAGAGCGAGGCATGCTAAGTCTGCAGATCCCGGAGGGAACAGATAATTAAATAGGACCACATGTACATGCACACAGAAATCCCATTAAGAGCTTGATATTGCCTAAGTCACTGCAATGCTCCAGTGCAGAGACCCAGCTCTGCTCAGAGCACCTTTGCGAGGCTGCCAAGGAGCAGGGCTGGGGCAGCAGGACACGGTCTGGCCCTGGAGCAGGGTCCCAGCCCTGTGCCCACCCCCCTCCCATCCCCCTGTGCTGCTGGAGGGGTCTCCCCTGCTGTCAGCAGCTGGCAGACCTGCCCTGGGCAAACCAGCTCCCAAATCCCATCCTGGTGAAACCCAACCGGCTCGCTCGGATCATCTGTGGCTTTAAACCAGCAAGAGCCCTCAGGGGATTTCAGGTTTTCTACAGCAGCTCCCCAGCCCTCCCACTTTGGTGCCAGCCCTTCTGGCAGATTCCTTTCCCCAGTTTCTCTTTCCAAAGCTGTTTTTGCCACCCTGCCCCCAGCAGAGGCTGTGGCCAGAGCATGCTCTGAGCTCTGGGGACAGCCCCTGCAGCCCACCCTCTGCAGGACTCACACAGGAACATGGATCTGTAGGTTTTAGTTAAACCTCATGTCCTAAAATCCCTGGGATGTGGCCTTTTGCCTCCTCCCAAACCTCTTTCCTGCCAGATTGAAATCGGCAGAGATTTCAAAAGAAGCTTTAAGGAACCACATCCCGCGCCTTTGTCCATTACAGAGAGGACGAAATCATCATTATCAAATGTCACCAGCCTGGAGACTGTCCTAGATGTGGGCTCTTGAACACCACAGATCTCAAGGGCCAGTATGCAGCTGCCTTCCCTACAATCAGTGGATGGGGCTGTCATGCACTGGGTACAAGCCCTTAGAAATTTTATGAACGACACATCCAAAACAAAACCACAAAATATGGAACACCCCCAGTCTGTCTCACCATGAGCCTAAAGGACTGTAAATTTAAAGACACAAAACTGATCTTAACTCCTTATGATATAGAAGCTGACTGTACCCTAGAGGGTTTAAAGGTGCCCAGCATACCCCCCCCCCACCGCTCCAAAAACTTCTCCAAAACCTATAAAATTAACCCTGAACATTTCACTGGTCAGACTATAAGGTCAAATTGGTTGAACAATAACAAATATCATTTAATCCTTACCCTTAAAGAGATGCAGACCAATGCTTCTGCTATCAGACCAAAAGGTTCACCTTTTACAAGTGCCTCCTCTATTGGGTGGTTTATACTTGGAAGTAATATTCTGACAGCCCAAGCTGTCTGTTTGGACACAGAACTGTGTCTATCATTTTGAAATGTCTCCTGATAAAGCCCCTGAATCCATCCCAGTATCCAAAGGACAAGGGTGTGTATGTCTAAGAACCCCTTGTGACAACAGTGGATGACACAAGGATACAGCTTTGTGACTTTTTTAATCTCTGTGTTTGTAACTTCACCTGTAGAGCGGGGTGTGACTTCAGCTACTCCCTACCAAAAACTGTGCACCAGAACATTGTTAGATGTGTTATATGACACTTTGTCTCCAATCCCTACTGGAATGGACATTACCCCAGTTAAAAACTGCTGGAACATCCTGATCTACACAAACTGGTAAACAACTCAAAAAGGAAAGTCAGAAAACAGTGATCACCGTCCATTATGATGTGGAAAAAACACCTTGTGTCCTCCAGCGAGTGAAAAGGGATGGAGAGCATCAAGTCTGCCATTCCCAGGGGACCATGGACAGCCCCAAAGCCCCCAGTCTGCACCTCCTCTGCCCCTGGTCCCAGCATGAGGGGCAGCCCTCTGCTTTTCCCCACAAACACAGAGGCTGGATCCCCCACTCATGCAGCACAGCTCGTGCCGAGGGCTGCTGGACACATGGACAGGCGTGGTGGCCAAAGGATGGAGAGGGCATCCTTGGCTGGCCTCAGCCCAGGGGCCAGATCCTGCGCCCCAGCCCAGGCAGGGGACAAGGCCAGTGCACTCCTCACAGCAGAGCAAGAATGTGACCCTGTGCCGGAGCCATCTGGGCTGCAAAGCTCCCCCTTCCTCATCCTCCCCCCGGCACAATCAAGAGGGATGCAGTCAAGGGTGGCTTTGGCTGGTGCCACAGCCAAGGGATGCTTTGCCAGGCCCCCTAGCAAAGCAGAGGTGCTGCTGGGACACCCCCAGCTCCCTCCCCAGCCCTCCAGGCCGGCAGGGCTCAGCCAGCTGCTGACAGAGGGTGATGGAGGGGACACAGGGCTTTTGTGGCAGGCGCCTGTTCCTCCCCAAGAGCCTAAGCCGTGTTTCTCCAGCACAGAAACCACCAGGAACAGGCGAGGCAGCAGGAGAGGAGGCTTTCCCAAAGGAGCAGGGGGGAAGAAAGGATTTCCCCTCCCTCCAGTGGGCTTCACCCACCCTCTTGACTCTCCAGCACCTGCTGCAGGTCTGGGACCTGCCACAAAGTCAGCTGAAGGGGCAAGAAAGGGGCAGAGTTGCATTCAGCTTGTCCACAAATGTATTGATGGAGACCCCACGGAGGGCATTGTCTTGGCTTTTGGGCTCGTTTCCCCACACACAGGCTGAGGAAACAGGGCCTGCAGGGCTGGGCAGGGTCCCCAGCCCACTGCCCCCTTCCACACAGGGGCCAGGGGTCCTCAATACATTTGTCACCTTTGGGCAACTCTGGGCAGGGAAGGGGCACAAGCGTGGGTGGAGGAAACCGTGTTGGCACAGAGCGAACATGAACTTTCACGCAGACGGAGGAGCCTGGGGGGAAGGAAGAAAAAAAGAGGGATGGAGAGAGGCTGGGAGGAAACAAAGGTGGAAGGAGGGTGGGGGAGAAAGCATGAAGAAATGGGAAAACGGATGAATGTGGGGGCTCTGTGGAAAGATGACCTGAGCTGACACACCCCATGTCCTTGGCCTGGGAGGAAGGGGAGAACGAGGCAGGCAGCTCCTGCTGTACAGCTGGAGTGCCTGTGGATCCCACCCCAACACCAAATACTGCTGGGCCCACCACAAGCCAGGACCAGGCTACAGCTGTGCCACACAACCACCTTCCTAAGGAGGACTGGTGCCTTCCTAGGGAGGACCAGAGAATCCGAGCAAAGCCAGTGTGCAGCCCCCTGGGGACATCCCAGCCTGGACAGGGCACCCTGACCTATGGGCAGTGACGTGTCTGGTGCTCAGCCCCACGGAGGGACGGGTGCAGTGAGGACAGCCTGGCGGGGATGGTGGTGGCCAGGATGGTGGGAATGATGGTGATGGGAGAGGAGGGATGGATGCAAAGGGCTGGGGGGATGCAGGAAAGAGCGGAACTGTCCCCCCCACCCCAAGTTCATGTTCAGCAGACGGCCACTCACCAGGTAAGCAGGCCTCAGAGCACAGTTTATTGTCCAGCGCTTTCACGTGTGCGATGCCCATGTCATTGTTATTGTCACACCTCAGACCGAGGAAAGCACCTGTCCTCGGGCCTGGAAGGGAGTTAAGGCAGTTAACGCCGCGGCCGGGCTGGGGCTCGACGCCGCCTTTTTAGCACTGGGGGGTGGGATTTCTGGGGCTTTTCCTCTCCCCTCCCCAGCCTCTTTCAAAAAAAAAAAAATGAGATAGAAACGATGCATCTGGGTGGGAGCGGGTGAAGAGTGGACAATAACGCCTGGGCACGGCCCGAGCTGCTCCTTTCCTCACACCAGCCACATCGGAGGGCAGCGGAACAGCGACAATGCGGCGATGGGCACAGCATGAACCTGCCCGGGGTTCAGCCAAACCTTCCCTCTGGCACAGCCAGGCCGTGGTGGCACCCAGCACCTCCTACAGGAACCTCCCTGGCACCAGCAGTGCAGTGAGAGCTGCGTGGATGCCAGGAGGAGGCAGGAGCTGGATGCATGGGGCAAAAGAAGCCGTAGCCAAGCTTTTGCAGGGGGGTGGAGGCTTTTGGGGATGAGGGAGGTAACTCTGCTTCTTAGCACCACTTCTACAAGAGATCAGCCCCCAGGTTCTTACCTGCATCCGTCAGATGCAGGTGACCAAACCTCAGGAGGGATGTTCCCAAATATGCCAGCAGCCCTGCTGAGAACAGGCGCCGGGCTGTGTCCTAAGGAGAACGGCCATCCTGCTCCCAGAGCTGTTGGGATGCCCATGGATGCCCACCACAGCCCCTGGTTGTTCCTATTTGTTATACTTGAGTCTCCCCATCAGCACGAGCCCCTCTGCAGGTCAGAGGCCACGATTTGGGGAGGGGTGTTCCATGGGTGTTCCTGCTTTCCAGCTTGGCTGAGCATCCGGGTTGGATGGGGAAACAGTTTTGGTGTATTTTTGCTAAAAAGAGACTTGGAAATGTGGGAGGGGGCACACTGTGGGCCTCCCTGTTGCCCAAAAGCAATCCAGGGCAGTTGGTGGCCGATGGCATAGAGGTGACCACCTCTTTCCTTGGCTACCTGAGCTCAAGGGAGGAGGTGAGAGGAGCCCTCAATGTCCATGTGTTGACTCGCCAAAGCACATTGAGGACAGGCCAAAGAAAGTGAGGAAAGCATCCCGAGGGAACAGCTTTGCAACCCCTTCCTATGGGAATCAGCCCAGACACTGATTTCTACAGGGGAGTGTTTCAGAGATCTGAGAAAAGACCTTGGCGAGGGAAAAACACACAGAGAGAGAGAAGCCTCTTTCCCACTCGGCTCGTTGGAAAACCACTGGATCCTGCACACCAACTGCTGCACGTCCCACATGGAGAGCTCTGGGTCCCCGTGGCTGGCTGGCTCCCCCCACCCACTGGTGTTGAGCCCACCCCTGGGTGTCCCCGCTGTGACAGATGTGTCCCTGTCTCCAGTGCCCACAGAGTCCCCCAGGGCTCCTGATGGCAGCGAGGAGCTGGGGACAGCACAGCACCCCCCACTCGTGGTGACAGCGAGCTGAAAGCGAGGGGACAACAACCCAGGGCCCTTTACCATCTTCCTGTGTAGGAGAGGCGTCCTCGTCCTCCAGCACATCGTTGCCCTGTGGCAGAGGCAAGAGACAGCGAGTGTTAGCCCAGGGCTGTGCCAGGGGCTGTTCCCAAGTCTCTTTGGGGAACATCCCTGGCCCTGGGGACTCCATGGATCAGCACAGCTCCATTGCCTCATCCATCGCCAGGGCAGCCCACAGGGACCTGGATGTGTGGGCAGCTCCTTTCCCAGCCCAGCCCTGGGGGAATGTGGTGCCAGCTGGCCAGCTTCCCCCTCCATGGGCACGACTGGGATCCCCCAATGTGCCGGGTGACACCCCAGCTCCCAGCCATGGCACAACTAGGATCACTCAGTGTGCTGGGTGACACCCCAGCTCCCAGCCATGGGCACAACTGGGATCCCCCAATGTGCCGGCTGACACCCCAGCTCCCAGCCACGGGCACAACTGGGATCCCCCAATGTGCTGGGTGACACCCCAGCTCCCAGCCATGGCACAACTAGGATCACTCAGTGTGCTGGGTGACACCCCAGCTCCCAGCCATGGGCACAGCTGGGATCACTCAGTGTGCTGGGTGACACCCCAGCTCCCAGCCACGGGCACAACTGGGATCCCCCAATGTGTAACACCACAGCTCCCAGTTCCCGGTGGGATGGTTACGGTTACCTCGGCATCGCGCTCCTCGGCAGAGATGCTGACAAAGTTCAGATCCGGGGACTCCACAGGTGTTGACTGTAGGAGGAAGGTGGGAAAAATGGAAGGAAAACAAAAAAAAATTCTGGTGTCAGTGGTTTTGGAGGAGGAGTTACATCCCATGGGGAAGCTCTCCAGCCTGGGCACCACCACCAGCCCCCAGTCCCTACCTCTCCATCAGAGGCTGTGGCGCTTGCGGCCGCGGGCGAGGGGAGCATGTCCCCCTCTTCCTCCTCCTCCTCTTCCTCCTCCGTGCCAGGGGCGATGTAGGAGCCAGACATGGAGGACACGGTGTCGGTGCTGAGCTGGGAGTGCTGGCTCTGGGAGGAGGCCATGGACATGACGGACTGAGCCAGGCTGCTGCTCACGGGCTCTGGGGGAGAGCGGGGGCTGAGGGGGCCGCTGGACCCCCCCACCCACTGGTGGGAGCCACAGCACAGCACCCGCTGATGGAAGAGGGGCTGATGAGGAGGAGCGGGGTGCAGAGGAAGGACTGACTGCACGCCATGGAGATGGGATGGCTGCAAAGCTGCCAGCAGCAGGTCCCCAGGGCTCACAGCCCCCATTTCTGGGTCTACAGGGTGACAAAGCAGACATGGCTGGTGCCCCCATGATCCCCATCTCCATGCCTATGGGTGACAAAGCACAGGTGACACCCTGGGGCTCCCTCCAATGGCCATGGCAGGGTAAGAAGGGGCCATGCCACCCCTCTGCATCCCCCCCAGAGTGACAGTCCTGAGATCATGATGCCACTCTCCTGCCTTGCCAGCACCTGTAAGCCCCTCCATGCTGTACCTTCTGGGGACGAGATGGTGGAGGAGAGGGGTGTCCCAGTGCACGAGGACTGGTCGATGGCTCCTGACGATGACAGGGTGAGGTTTTCACTCTCCGGCGTCGCACCACATTCCTGGAAGAGGAGCCCATGGGGAGGGTGGGATGGAGGATGTTCAGCACGGATGGACCATCTCCTCCAGGCATCCTCATGGATGGAGGAAGAGCCAGGAGGGGCAATCCCAGCCCGTCTCTCTGGTCCCAAGCCTCCCCCAAACCTGCTGGCCCCCAGGGCCTCAGCTCCTCACCAGCACGTTTTGGACAGTGCTCACCTCCTCACGCCGGGCTGGGGATCTCCTCCTGGCGACCCTCAGCTCTGACTCGGTGCACGATTTCTCATCCTCCTCTTCGGGCAGGATAGAGGAGTTCTGTGAGATGGACCTGGCCAAAGGGGCAAAGCAGAGGGTTTCACCCCTGCCCACAGCCCCCCAGACTCCCCCAGAGTCCTGTGCCCACCCCAGTACTCACTTGGAGATGCTCTTCTTCAGCTTGAGCCCCGGGGGGCCACAGTCGGGCAGGCGCTCGAGGGGTGACAGGGCCCTCAGGGGGGGCAGGGGGCCATCGCTGCCGTAGGAGGGCAGGGTCCCCACGCCCGGGGGGTCCCCCAGCGCTCGCAGGGGCAGAGCGGCTGGCGAAGGCGTCAGTGGCCCATTGAGGGCCTCCAGCAGTGACACCACCTCGTAGCCCGGGGGGATGTTCTCTGAGGACTGCGGAGAGGGGGACATAGGGTGAGGATCCTCCCTGGGCCATTTTCTGAACCCCTCACAGCCAGTGGGATCAAGATGTCCCAGGGAGAAGCTCAAACCCAGAGAATGGACACCCCGCCAAAAACCTTTTATCTTTTTTTCTTTTTTTTTTTTGTAGTATCAACCCTGTATTTTTTGCAAGATGAATTTGTATTAAATAAATAAACCCTGTTCCTTAGAAACACATGGATCTCCCAACCTCCTGGTGGAAGAGGCCAGGGTCCCACCTTGAGCCAGGCACTGACCGAGTGCTCCTCGGAGTCGGAGGTCTGTGAGGCGATGATGGGGTTGAAGCTGGTGGGTGAGAGGGGGCCCAGCTTTTTCCTCATGGCTCGGATTTGAAGCAAGGCTCGGAAAGCTGTGGCAGCAGGGAGAAAAGGGAGGGGTCAAAAGCAGGCATTGAAAGAAGGCCCATCAAAAAATTACTCCCCATTTCCCAAGAGGGGCATCCCCCATGGGGCTGGGGGTACTGCAGAACTCGAGGGTGGGAGGTGCCAGCCCATTCCTAGAGATATCAGCCCCCTCCCAGAGATGCCAGCCCATTCCTAGAGATGCCAGCCAGCCCCCCCAAGCTCCCCCCAGCCCTTACGCAGCCTGCAGATGGGGCAGTTGTTGGCCTGGTAGCGCAGGGTGTCGGCGCAGGTGTTGCAGAGGCAGAGGTGGCGGCAGGGCAGGATCAGGGTGTCCCGGACGTCCGACAGGCAAACCACGCACTCGGCGCTGTTATCGCTCACCTCGTCCTCGGCCACCTGCCCCAGGGACAGGAGGGAACTGCTCAGCCTCGGGGGTCCCCAGCCCATGTGGCACCAGGATGGGTGCTCAAAAATACTGGCTGGGTGCTCAGGGAAGGTTCTGCCTGTGTCCATGGGCTGCCTGCTCTTGAAATGCCCTCCCGGGACTTCATTCCTCCCCTCCAGGAGGCTTGGAGGTGAGGCCAAAGGAAACAGAAACCCCAACTTTTACATAGAGCAGAACATTAGGCACATCCCATGGCTGGAGCCCCACGCTCCCCATCTAAGCCATCACCCTTCCCTCAAGAGACCACCAAGGATGGGGGAAAAGCTCAGTCCTTCAGCTTTCTGCCTCCAGCAGCTTCGATGCCAACACGAAGTGTCCCCAGGCACCACCAGCTCTGTGCTGTGCTGCAAACTCTTGCCCTGAGCATGTTTAGGTGGCCAGACCTGTGGCAGGGGAAGGGAAGAAGGGACGAGGGAAGAGCCCTGGGATGCAGGCGGGGGGATGCAGGCACACACCTTGGAGTCCTGCGTGTTGTACTTGTTCTCGATGCCGTAGATCTCCTGCAGGAGGTAGCTCACGCCATCCACCTGCAATCCCATGGGGAAGGGGTGAGGAGCAGAGACACCTTGCCCAGAGCCACTGCAATTCCCAGCCCCCTCCTTGGGCCAGCCCTCCTCCACTCAGCATCTAGGGGTTCTCTTTGCATTGGTAACCTCGAAATTGCACACCCTGAGAGGCAGGGGCAAGGCTGGGACAGGATTGAGGCTTTTGGGGCTTCCCAAAACCCTTCAGAGCCTCCCCTGCAGGGTGTGCAGGGTGGCTGCCACCACCTCAGGGACACCCCAACACTCACCACTTGCTTCTGCTTGAGGGGCTTCACGCAGAAGGTGCCGTCGCTGTGCTGGAGGGAGGAGAGAGCACATGGGTGGACGGCTGTGTCAGAGCACCCACCCACCCTGTGACTGTCACTGCTCCCTCCTCGCTCCCAACAAGCCCATTTTGCAGGAATTCTGGCTTCTCCTGACAGCCCAGCACCAGTTAGCTGTGGGAAGTCACACCCATTGCAATGCTGGAGACTTGTTGGAGGAAGGAAGATGGACCTGAGCCCAAATGCCTCAAAACTAAGTGCTTAAAATGAGGAAACAATCCCAGAATTTGAGGAGCAGCCCTAAACATTTCCAGACCAGCAGCACCATCCCAATTCCCAGGGATTCTCCAGGCTTTGTACCTGCTGGGTGATGGAGGCAGGAGGGGAAGGATGGCCCCAGGTTGGCACTTACCTTCTCAAAGGTGGCCAGCAGCACGTGGCAGTGCCCACTGTGCTCTGCAAGACACAAAGGGACACATGGGGCTCAGGGGAAAAGCACAGGGATGGGCAGAGCCACGGTGGCAGTGAGGAAAAGCAGGAGGCTCTGCCCAGCAATGCCAGGAAACCGGGAAAGCCCATCCCAGCAAGGAACCCCCTCCTCACCCTCTCCTTCATCCACCACTGCCTGCACCACCATGGGATAAACCTCGCGGTCCAGGTCAAAGCCCAGCTGCAGAGAGACAGGGGAGGCTCGGTGAGAGGGAGCAGTGCTGAGGCTCCAGCCCACCCCCCTCTCCAGGGGAGGATGTCGGGGGCAGGGGGGACCCACCTCCTCCTCACTCCACTCGGAGGGGTCGATGGTGTGGGAGGGCACGCAGAACTGCTGGCACACGCCCCGCTTGTAATGCACCGTCTCCGACTGCAGGCTGTTGTCCCTGGGGATGTAGCTGTGCCACGGGGAGAGGACAGAGTCAGGGCACCACGGGTATCCCCACACTCCTGCTGCTCCCCCCAGGTTACGGAGATGCCAGAGGGATGATGGGGTGGGGGGGACAGTGTCACTCCTCCCCTCCCAAATGCCTCTTAGGGCTGAGGTAAGACATTCTAAAAAGGGCTCAAATAATCGACGGGGTAAAATGAACACAGCAAAGCACAGGAGGGGACAGGGACAACTCCACAGCGAGCCTGGAGGGATTTGGCAGGGGACAATTATTTCCCCTGGTCTCCCTTCTGAAGGTAAAAAGAGGAAGCAGGATGTGACAGGAAAGGAGGTGGCAGGGGCTGGCAAGGACCTGGTGGTGGCACCTAGGGGAAACAAGGAGGCCCCCTCCATCCTGAGCACCACCAGCAGCTTCTCATGCTGTGATGAAGAGAAATGCTCCAGGAGGGAAGAGTCTCCCTGTACATCAGCCAGGGATGCGCACCAGGCTTGGGGGGACATAGGCCAGGCTGGGAGGTGACACAGACCTGGCTGGGACCCCTCACCTCGCCACCCCATTGTGAAACTCCTCAGTTGCCTGGTAGTAGATGGTTATGGCCACGCGGGCGTCCGTGTCGAAGGTGAACTCCACGTTGTAGTGCACCTTGGCTTTGCTCACTTCTTCCCCCGGGGTCTTCACCTCCTCCGAGCACCTGGGGAGCACAGAGGGTCCAGGGATGGGCCTTGGGGTGCTCCAGGACCAAAAGGGGCTGCTGCCCTCCGCCAGGGACACTGAGGCACATGGGGACGGCCCTGCATGCCCAAGGTCACGCCTGCAGGCTGGCAAGTGCCGCAGACAGATTTCAGCCATAATCCCGAATCTCAGGGCCCTGCCGCAATCCCCAGCCTCCCTCCAGCAAAGCCTTTGGAAGGTGGGGGAGGAAGAAGAAGCAAAGCACTTCAAAGGCAGCACTAAGCTCCTTTAATCCTGCGGCAGTGCCTGTGCTGGCATGCGGGAAGCGGGAGGGGAAGGGCACGTTTGGGGAGCAGCAGCTCATCCCCTCCGTGCCCGTGGGGAGTGAGAGGAGCCGTGCTCACACCAGGAGCATCCCGCGGGACCCTCCCTGCCCCTGGCCGGGGTGCCCAGACTCACTTGACGAGGCGCAGGGTGTCCTTGCGGATGTTGATTAAGCTCCTGAGGGTCTTCACGGGTTCCTGAGGAGGTGGAGCAGCGTAAGGGAACTAGGACGAGAGAGACACCGGTGAAGGCAGACGCACACGGCAGGGGCTGAGGTGGCTGTGGACCCCAAACTGACCCAGACCCAGCACCCTGCAGAGGGAATTGGGGTGGCCTGGGCATCCTGGTGGCTGCTGAGCACCCGCAGCTCCTGCTGGCATTTGGGTACCAGGCAGCACGATGACAGGGACGTCCCTCCACAAAGAGCAAGCCCGGGACAGCAGGGTGGGGAGGGGGCACACAGAGAGGGGCTGTTCCTTGTCCCTTCAGCTGGAGGGCAAGGGGGATTGGGGCACAAGGCAGGCAGAGGTGGCTGCTGATGGATTTTTAGGCTGCTGGATGAGGCTGGGCAGAGAGAGGCACCACAGTCACCCAAAGGAGCCTGAGGGCAGTGGGGAAAGGACGCAGGACCCACCTCCCCCTTCTCCATCTCCATATACCAGGCAGGTTTAGCTCCAGGAGGGATCAGCCCTGATTAAGGCCCAGCGTGTTGGCAAGCTGCCACCATGTGCCAGGGGACAGCCAGAGCCAGGAGGGTGTCAGGTGCCACCAGGGATGGCAGATGGTCAAAGGGCCTCAACTGCTGCCTCTGGAGAGGAAACAGTGCCCCACAGTCCCTCACTGAGGCACCTACTGCGCCCTGATACCAAGGGGACAAGACCGAATTGCAGGTGGCACTTGGGGATGCCCTGCAGGGAGCCGGATGCCCGTTTCCCATGTCCCTGGTGCTCTCACATGGGACAGCCATCATCACCTAACCTGTCCTCAAAGCCATCGTCACCTTCCGTGTCTCCAAAGCCCTGCAGAGCAGCATGGATGGGACTGGGGGACCTGTGCTGGGCTCAGAGGGACAGGATGGGACAGGCAGGTGGCAGAACCCAGTAGTGCGGGCACAGCTCTGCCCCAGCCCTGCGCCACCATCACCACAGCTCCGACCTCACTGGTGCCACTGGAGGCAGATTACAGCCTAGGCTGGACACAGCGTGACTGATGGCATCAGAGCTCTGGAGATGAATTCCCAGCACCGTGGAACTGCGTCCCACTGTTCTCATCCTCTCCAGCAGGGGAAAAGGGCAGCAGAGCCATTAAACTGCTGGTAACGAACTTTTTAATGAGTCACTAAACGTGCACCTGCAGAGTCGAGCACCTGCAGAGTCACCCATTGCAGCTGGGAGGCAGAGAGTGAGAACAGGCTGCAGGCTGGAGCTGAGCCGTGTCACGACACGTTGTGCCATGTCGTGATGCGCCCCTGGCTATTGCAACTAACACAGTCATCCAAAATTGCTTGTGTGCACCTCAACCAACCAAACCAAACCCAAACCAGCCCTGGCAGGGAGAACTCCCATGGGCGCAACCCCCCTCCTGCTGCAGCACCCAGGGGTGGGTGGCAGAGGCGGGAAGGGGCAGCCGGGTCCCCTGGGTGCCACCCACAGGGGCCGTTGGGCTGGGCAGGATGGGGAAGTGCCTCAGGCAAATTTCGTGCTGCAGAAACCACTTTGGGCTCTTTCACTCCCACGTGTGAAAAGCACTTTTTTGGGGGTGGTTGGCTTTTTTTTTTT
This sequence comes from Pomatostomus ruficeps, assembly GCA_013400735.1. Taxonomy (NCBI): domain Eukaryota; kingdom Metazoa; phylum Chordata; class Aves; order Passeriformes; family Timaliidae; genus Pomatostomus; species Pomatostomus ruficeps. Next base: position 412,932 of record VYZT01051416.1, on the reverse strand, counting down.
TCTTTTTTAATTAGATTTTAGAAGCCAGATTTTGCACATCAGAAAGGGGCCATTCAGAGGACGTTTTGCATCTCCTCACTTTAAATCAAGCTGAAAGACAACAGAAAAAAATGGGTAACGGTTGCGGTGAAGTTAAGGATGTCATCCACGTGCCTGTAGCAACATTTGGTGCAGGCCAGCTTCTGCTATAGTGAAATAAAAACCACCCTCAAAAGTCTGTGTTGGGGTTTTTCTACGAGCAGACCCCAGCAGGTTTGCGTGGGCAGGGAAACCCAGTGGCACATTTCAACAGTTCCCAGCTTCCCCTGTGCTCTCTGCGTGCCTCCGGCAGCTTCTCTGCTCCTCAGCCCCTGCATGGTGGCAGCTACTTAAACCTGCAACGCCCTTCCCAGCCTCTTGGGAACCTGTTCCCAGCTGGAAAATCCAGATTATCATGTATCCATGGAGGGGAGAAGCTGCACAGCCTCCGGCTACCCTGCACATCCCCGTGGCAGCAGCGCTGTTCATAGCTCAAAGTGCTCTGCTCACAGAGGACTTGGGACACAGCTTTTCCAAGATCTCCTGGCCCTTGATCCCCCAGGAACCCAAAACAAATCCCCCACCAAAAAGCAGTGGCCATCTCTAATGCTTCCAGACCAGCCAGGGCTCTCACAGAAGGTCAGAAATCAGAAGTGTCGCAGCCAAGAAGCATCAGGACAGGGCTTGGAGGCAGCATCAGAGAGGCCCAAGTGTTGCCTGGACACAGAACCAACACAAGTCCTCCCCAACTCCTCCCTGAGTCCCCAAAACTGGCCTGACCTCAAAGTGCAGCCCCAAAACTCCCCCTGCTCCCCAGAGAGACGGGATCTTGGTCACAGCTCTGCAGCCCAGAGCCATCGGTAATTAAATGGGAGCAGGACAATTTAGCTCGTGATGCTGTATTAATTCTCTCTGCTGTTTCCAAGCTGTTCCTTTGCCTTCCCCGCTGCTCTGCTGTCGGGGCTGCTGACATGGGAACTGCTCACTGGGCAGTTTAGAGGCTTTTACTGTAATCAAGAGGATTTCTCAACACCCGCTGCTGGAAGAGACCCTGAGTGCTGACTTCTCATTTTCAAGGGAAGCGCAGAGGATGGAGAGAAAGGCGCTGCCTTTGCCCATCCAGTGTTCAGGGGCTTTGGGGGTGCTCCTGACCTTGACTCTGCCAGGATCCCCGCTCTGGCACAGCCCAGGGCCAGACACTTCCCTGCCAAAACACTCCCAAAGCCAATTCCAAGGAGGAAACAGGAACCTTGCTGGCTGCAGGCAATGCTTGAGATTCGGGCCAAAGCACCAGGCAAGTTTATCTTGACTTAACAGAAAAGCTTTGGTGCCTTTTAAGCCCTCACCCTGAATCTTTTTAATACTTGACCCCTCAGACTTCTCCAGCCAGGGCTGGTGAGCTGTCCCACTGCTGAGAGGCACCCTGACGAGAGGGGGACATCACTCCCATGGCCGAACCCCTGCTCTCATTTCTTCCCTTTCCAAAGGCAGCAGGCACAAGAACCATCTCCAGGAGCCTGGGGTGTTGTGACCCCTCTCCAGCCAGGTTCCCTCATGCCCTGAGACCAGCTGGAGCTGGCAGCACCCAGCACTGCAAAACCCATCTGTGCTGCCCCCAGCCCCAACCTACCCCCGCCTTTTTATTTTGATCGTTTCTTATTTCTTCCTCATTCTTGCTTTGGCTTGGGGAGTAATTTCATCTGGTCCTGTCCAAGCTACTCCACTACCCTGCCCCACACCAGCGCCTCTGTGTCATGACCCCCACCACGTGCCCTCCGGTCTGGGATGTGGCTCCTGGCTGAGATGGGGAAGGCAGGAGAAAAAGCAGCTCTTGGAGAGGGAATGAGAAAGAAGCTGGGTTAAATCAGCCCATTCCCCCTCACCACCGGGGGTCAGTCCCCGACGGAGGACAGGCTGCAGCAGGAACCCAACCCTTATGTGAGCCATCAGAGAATCCACTCAGCCCGCTCCAGGCGTGCTTGGCTGGCTCTGCCCAGCAGCCTTACACCGCACACCCCAGGACACGCAGCCACCACCGGGTTGGGAAGGGCTGTGCCTGTGCTCCGGGTCCCCCCCAGCCCCGTGTCCCCGCCGGTACCCACCACCACGGGCCGGTTCCCCAGGAAGTTGAGGTCGCTGTTCTCGCCGAAGAGGTACCCCTCGGGGTGCGTGGAGTCGAACTTCTCCCCGCCCATGATGAAGTGGTTGGCAAAGTAGCTCCCTGGAATGAGAACACAGCGAGAGCCTAAGCGGAGGGGGAGGAGGGGGCTCCAGCCGGGCAATGGAGCGGCGCGAAGCCACCGGATCGATGGCTCGGAGGTGACTTTGTCCCCAGGGTCACCTTGCTGGGAGCCTTTCTGGTTCAGCTCACATGCTGAGAGCCCCCAGGCAGCCAGAGGCTGCCAAGAAGCCGCAGTCCCTGCCTGCCCTCTCCTCTCCCTGCCTGCATCCCACCCACTTCAGCACCACGGTCCAAGCCTGGGTCCCCAGAGCCAGGATGGGGAGAGGCTGGTGCAGGTGTCCAGCCCCATGGCAGAGCTGGCCCTGGGGACTGCTCCATCCCGTGGGATTTAACAGTGCCTGCTCCCCTTTCCCTGTCTGGGAAATCCCTGTGAGTCCCAGCATAGCCTGAGCCACCCAAGGTCACCCTGACCTTCAGCCATCCAGCACTGGCAGGAGCGGATGGATCTTGGACTGTGAGGAGGAAGAGGAGACGGCTCCTGGGGCCACGGAGCTGAGCTAATTCTGGGCATAAACACCAGCTCATGTCCCGAGGAGGCAGGAGAGGCAGGGGCACAGCCTGACCTGCCAGAGAGCCCTGTGAGCCCCAGGGATGCAGCCGGGAAGGGCAGCATGGAGCAGGCACACAGCCCTCAAAACAGGCAGTGCTGCTCCTCCCCAGAGCCTGATGTCACAGACCTCAGCACGTCCACAGCCAGACACTGCCCAGATTTGCTGCAGCTGCCACCAGGAAGGTGGGCAAAGCACAACTGAACCGAGCTCTGTCAGTTCTCAGCCTGCAGCCAAAACACCGGAATGTCCTGGCCTGGAGGTGGGAGCAGCACCCAGGTCAGGCACTTCTACACTAAAGAAGAATTTCCTCCCAGTCTGGCCAGGAGTGAACTGGTGCTGGGCTGGGAGGAAATTGTCCCTGAGGTCTAGGCTGTGTGGGGAAACCATGTTGTGGCAGAGAAACTGGCCAGGCAGGAGGGTTGGGACTTGAGGTGGGAAAAAAGGGAAAGGTGGACAGGGGTGGGGCAGCAGCAAGGGGTGAGCAGAAGCACCAGGAGTCAGTCAGACACGGACGCAGTGTCCTGCATCCTGACAGCCACAGGGACAGGGTTTAGCTTATAAAACCACCTGATCCACCAGCACAGATCCATCCCCCCCTGGGGGACACCCCAAAACCAAACATTTGGGGAGCACAGATAAAGGAACTCAAACCTGGGCTGCAGCTCTGCGTGTGGGGACTGAGGTCAGAGCTTGCAATCAGCTTCCAACAGAGGCAGGGAATGTCCAGAGCTAGATCAGGTTTAATACTGCACTTAAACCCCAAAACTGAGCCCAAAGCCCAAGGGGGGATGTAACCCTGGGGCAGGAGGGATGAGTGGGGTCACCCAGCTCTGCCCCAAGGCCCCATGGCGCAGGGATGCCCGGATGCAGCGAGCCCGTTAGCCAACGTCGACCATCAATTATTGATGCCTGCTGCTTTCAGGTCCCATTTTCCATGTACATAATTTATAGGCTGCTCGCCTGGAAGGACTCGGCCACGTGGAAAAAAAAAAGCCCCAAGAGCAAAGTGCCTTCGGAGCTGCCTGCAACAGCCCAGCCAGGGGAGAATGGGGCCATCCAGAGCTTTTCCTGACACCGACACGGAGCAAGAGCAGGATACAGCAAAAAAATTATATTTAAACAGGGAGAAAAGCCACCCCAGCACGGGAAAAGCTGGAAAATGGAGCACAGGCTCTCTGTGATTGGCCCAGCTACAGATAAGTGCGTGCTGGGGGCTCCTGTAGGATGGGCAGAGCAGGTGAGGACCACGCTGCCATCACCCAGTCTCCCTGCCAGGGGTTGGGAGCATCCCTGGGCGCTTCAGGCTCCCAGCACATCCCCCAGAGGCTTCAACCCCCTCCTGACAGCAGACAGAACCAGCTCTGTGCTCCCTGCCAGGAAAGGTCCTCCTCGCTGTTTAACAAGTGGCTTGAGTTGTGCCAGGCTTTTCCAGGGACGCACCGGCACAGGAAAGCCCAGGGCACGGGCAGGAGCGTGTCGGTGACTCCTGGACACGGCCGGGTGGCAGAGGAGGGAAGCACCTTCCCAGCCACAGCCACCTTATTGTGGGCTCACTGTAAATCCAGCGCCTGCTCCCGGGGAAGGAGAGCCTGCCAAGGACAGCCACATCTCGGGAAGGGCTGTGCAGAGCGGCTGCTGGAAAGGAGAAATAAACACAAACTGCCTGAGGTTCCTGGCAAAAAAAAAGTCTTTGTGTCCTGCAGCAGCACACAGGACACACCTGGCACCAGCTGCCAGCTCCTTCTCCCCATGAGTGCCAGCGATGCCACCTTGTCCAGGTGAAGGAGAAGGGTGAGGACCCCCGTGTGTGCTGTGCCCGTGGCTCTGGCACACAGTGACACACGTCCTGCACTGTCCCCAAGCCATCGCTGCCCTGCTGGGCTCTGGTACCGCAGCCTCTGGCTCTCCAACGTTACAGCCTCACTCTCCAAAGCTGCTAAAACAGAAACGCTCATTCCCAGCTCTTCCACACGCTCCTGGAGAGGGAAGCACCGCCTGCAGTCAGCCCAGACGGGAGGCCATGGCACGGCGCTGGCACAGGGACACCCTGCGGCAGCGGGAGCCAGCACAGGGTGCTGCGACGGGCTGGTTAAAGGCTCTGGGTGCTCCTGCCCCCGGGCAGCCCATTAGTTAATTCCGTGCTCTAAAGTGGGCAGCCCGAACCAGCGGCAGCCGGAGCAGACGCCAGACCCTGCCCACAGCATCGCTGCGTCAGCCCAGCCCGTGCCACCACCTGGGGTTGTGCCCCCAGGACTGGGGGTGTCACTGCCGGATTAATCCCTGTGCTCCTGCCCCCAGCCAGGGCCCTGCTCACAGTCCCGTGTGCCCCAGGGGAGCTCGATGCCAGCCTCAGCCGGGGACAGGGGCTGAAAGCTGGAGACTTGCCCCAAAAGCCATCCCAGTAGCCAGGCAGTGGGTTCCATCTACAGCCGCCGCGGACTCTCCCTCTCACTAGCAGCCACTGAAGTAAATCCCAGCCTTTGTTTCAAAAATTACGGTTTAACTAATCCCATCGACACCCTGTCTGCAGGGGATGGGACCCCCAGGATGGGGAGATGCTTAACTGGGACAAGACACAGCTGCCCTATTCCCACAGGCTGCACTGAGCGAGCCCACAGCCCAACAGCCAAAGCCACATCCACAGAGAGAGGGAAATGCCCCAAGGTCCCAGGAGATTCCCCCCAGGGCCACATTTCCAAAGCCGGTGGCTGTTTCCAGGTGTCTTTCGAGGTGAGGGAAGTGCTGCTGCCACAGAAGAATCGGCTCCGCTGCCCGGCACGTCCTCCCTCGGCTGCCGGCAGCGCTGAAGGCAAATCCCGCTCGGATTAAAGGCAAACCAGCCATAATCTCCCCGGGCCACCAGCCTGCCCTTGTCCCAGTGCAGACGGCTGTGTCACCTGGGTAGCACCAGGACCATTCCCCCCAGCTCTGCCCAGACCCCAGCGGTGGGACCAGCTCAGCAGAGCACACCCAGGAGCCCCGGGCTCTCCCTCAAAGCAGGAGTCAAGCATCAGCCTGGTGACCTCTGCCAGCTGAGATGAGTTTGGTAGCACTCAACTGGGTGCACTTGCACCCTCCACCCCTTCATACACAGATATTTCAAGAGCCCCTAAGTAAGAGGGGGTCCCAAGGGAAAAACCTGTAATGCACGGAGACAGTGTCCCTACAAAGAGCAATCCCATGGATGGGGTGGTCCAGCCTCACCTGGCACCAAAGTGACAGAGGCCTTGAAACCACGTAACCCCCAGGGCTGGGGGAGCCCTGCGGGAGGCCCGGCTGTCAAGGATCAGCCATCTCCAGCCAGCTGTGCAACCTATTTTAGATTAAAATTTAAAAAAAGAGGCAAGCACAGCTCTTCAGGACAAGCACAGGGTTTGTGTCGCCTGTAATTCTTCCTAAGGAGGTCTTTACTTGTAATTAGCGAGCAATTTGTCACAGCGCTAACGATCCGAGCGTTTATCTTATCCTATTAACTACCAAAATAGTTACCTATTAATAATATTTAGTGCTGCAAGGATCCTGTGCAATCTCCTCGCCTGCACGCACGGTGCTCCGGGGCATCACCCAACGCTGCCGGTGTTTTTGCGGCTCTGAAGCGCTGCCCACCCGAGGACCGGACCCCACCACCCCTCCCTCCCAGCGTGCCCCCCTCGGACACCCGCTCAGCCCGGCCCTTGCAGGGAAAAGTGAGGCTCAGAGGGGAGGGACGGATTTTCCAAGGTCACGCACAAGGTTTGAGACAGGGCCGGATTGGGGAGCGGGATTTGCATCACCAGCGAGCCTCGAGGCAGGGAGAGGAGCCGGGAACGCGGAGGCTCCCCACGGCAGATGGGGCAGAGCCCTGGGAAGGAGGGATCCCCTCCAATCCCTCCCACCCCAGCCTCCCTCGTCCTCCCGGGAATTTAAACCCAGGATTCTCCCGAGCAGCCAGCACCGGAGTAACCGGCTATAAACAGCGCCTCCGGAGCACGGTGCCGCAAACCACGGCTACAGAAATAATTATAACAATGTCATTAAAGTCGCGTCAACTCAGCCAAGTTTGGGAACCGGGGTGTACAGGCAAAGGGGCGCCCGGAGCGCGGTGACCCCCACACCTCCCGCGGCGCACTCACGCAGGGTGCCCCGCACCAGACCCAGATTTTTAGGGTGCCCCCCCGTGCGTCAGCGTTTGCTCTGGGGTGCGCAGGATCACCCCCGCCCGGAGCAAGGTCGTGCCCGCTGCCCGCCCGACTCGCTCCCCTCTTTCCCTCCCCATCGGCGGCACCGGGATGCGGGACCCCCCGGGGGCTCACCGGATTTCGGGGGGTATCTGTAGACGGAATTAGCGGGGATATCCACTTCCTCCACCCCTGCGTTCTGCCGGCTGGTCAGAGCCCCCATGGCCGGGCCGGGGCTCAGCGGGCGGGGGGCGGCGGGGAGTCCTCCCGCCCGGGACCGGGACGGGGGCCGGGACCGGGGCTNACGCCCCGACCCGCCCCGGCTCGGTCCGGCTCCGCGGTGGGGTGAGAGTACGGAGATGATGCCGCTGCCTTCCCGCATCACCCTGCTCCGCTGTCCCCCACACACCCAGCGGAGTCCCCCCTCAGGTGCCACTTACCTGTCGCCCCACCGTGGCACGCGCGTGCCCACAGTGCCACCCACCTGCCATCCCCAGTGTCACCCAGTTGCCTCCAGTGGCCCTCCTAGCCATCATCGGTCACCACCAGTCACCCCCCAGTGACCTCTGTCCACCACGGCCCACCCTCCTCCTACACTTGCCCCAGCCCCACCAACTGCGTGACACCGAGCAGCAATGCCAGCTCAGGGTCGCCCAGGGACATTCTGGACATGATCCCTCTGTCCCTGTAACCCCTGCGGCCGGCGTGTCCCCTGCGAGAAGGACAAGCCCCCCGCTGCACCCGACAGGCCGTAAGGAGCTGGTGCAGCTGTTGACACAGGGACTGATCCCCTCCAGCAGCGCTTCAGGGGTGCGCAGCGCTGGGCAGAGGCCAGGTTAGAGCTCCCTTCCAGTGCACACCTCCATCCTCCCCACCCCGCCTTCCCAGCCCCGCTCCACAGCAGCTGCATCCGCCGGGCGCAGCCTCTGGAGGCGAGGAGCTGCCTGTCCGCTCCAGTGCACCCCAACAGATTCCCCAAGTCCCCCAGCCTTAAATTATCGGGAAGCACTGGTCACCTACTCATTTCGCACTTGGAGCTGAAGAGGAAGGATGGACCCTTTGACCGCTCACTTAAACCCGCCGGTGATTAATTAGTCCGGCAGCGCCAGTTAGTGGAGCATCACATGATTTTGATTTGAGTTGATAACACGACTGCTATAAATATCAAACGGGAGATGTGCAGGGAGGCGGACCACCGGCCCTGATGTCCTCGGCTACTCGGTGGTGACAAGCAAAGGCCGTTCCCGGGGCTCCCCCCTTTATCCCCTTCCTGCAGAGGGACACATGGATCCCCCTCCCCAGCTGCTTCCTACCCACAGAGCCCCAAAGGCAGCTGAGAAAAGCCAAACCAAAGAGCAGTCCGGGGTGGCTTTGTACCCTGTTTGTCAGCCTGTCGCGGTCACTCCGGGACCCGCATTCCCAGCAGTGACACCATGCCTGTGCTGCTGGATGTCACACCTGGGCGGGTGCCAGCAGGAGCACCGGCCGAAGAGGAGGATTTAAGACTCCATGATCTTAAAGGTCTTTTCCAACCTAAACGGTCCTAGGAGGAGCTGAGGGCAACGTCCACACCGGGATCCTGCTCCAGCTCTCTGCACTGGAGCCCAGCTGGGAGCCCCGAGACCCCAGGGACTGATCCCTGCTCATCCTAACACGCATTTTTGGGGATTCCATTCTGCACATGGATCATTTAAAAATCTAGTACAGCCCAGCACTGCTGAGCAGCCAGCCCCGCTCCCCAGCCTCTCTCCAGCCAGCACCGACCGCGGGAAACTGGGAGAGGGAGCCAGCACATTTCATTACCGGCACACAGCAGACTGCAGGGGTTTAGTGCAGATAATAATTCAAAGTTATCCCCGTGCAGATCCATAACCCGGCAGTCACAACACGCAGAGCTGCTGCCTGCATGCACGGCTCGTGGTTTTTTTTCCCAGAGATTACTGCAGCAGAGGATTTTGTAGGACAGTGCCGCAGTGGAGCGCGGGAGCGCCGGCAGGAGCTGGGTGACGATACGGCTTCGAGGGCAGGGTCCCTCCCAGCTCTGCCCGGCCGCAGAGCCCAGCACACAAAGCCCGGAGAAACCCCAGCAGGGCTGACCCGGAGGGAGAATCCAGAGAAAATGCAATGTTTAACCCCAGAATGCACGTGCTGCCCGGCTGTGGGATTTGGGATGTGTGTTTGACACGGAGAGAGGATCCTGCTCCCGCCTCCTTGTGCTGAGAGGGAAACTGAGCCACGGTAGAGCACAGCAGTTAATGTAACAGGAGGGTGAGCGGCTCACCCGCAGCAGAAAATGTCTGTCCGTACACCCAGTGCATTCCCAGTCCGTTCCCAGTTCCCCCAGCAGTCACTGGCACAAACTGTGGGGCCACCAGCCCCTCTCCTGCTGGGCAGCCCCACACTGGCCATGCCTGGGGAGGGGGTGACCCTTCATTAGTGGCTGCTGAGGGCTGTCATGCCCATGGCTCCCTGCCTGGCAAGGTGCTGGGAGCCCACCCCCTGCCTGGAGGGGTGACCCCAGGGTCCCAGCAGGGTGGCAGGGCAGCACATCTGGAAGAGCATCTCAGCATGGAGAGGTGACAGTGAATCCTGTCCCCGCCGCAAATCCTGCCCCAAAAAGGGGGTTCATTTTGAAGGACTCACAGTCCTGCTGACTTTTCCAAATGTCACCAACACGGCTTTGTCACAGCTTTGGGTGCCGAGGGCCCTGAGCAGCATTCCCATGGGTTTCCCAGGCAGGCACTACCTGAGTCTGGCTGCTCCCAGCTCGAAGCCGCGCTGTGCACATGAGTGGGTGGCTTTGGCAAGCAGGAGGTTCTGAGAGCTCCCCAGGGCTGCGTGCAGGAGGCAGGTGGGTCTGGGATCCCTGCATCTGCAATTGCTGCACTCACACCTCCACCTGCCTCAAGGCTGCTTTTGCACCAAGAAGGAAAAGCTACCAAAATCTTACTGGGCAAGCAGGACCCTCCACACCCATTGCTGTGTCCCAGTGATGGGATCCCCTGAATATCCCGGGAGGATTTCCAGCCTGGGGAACCACACACTGGCATTGCTTGTCCACTGCACCTCTGTCTGCTGGACCTCACCTCCATGGGACCACCAGGACTTTGCAGAAGCCCCACACAGGCCCTCACTGCTGGGGGCAACCAGCTGCAGACGTAGCTTCAAGTTTCCATCCCTCTGCCTCCTCGTTCCCTCTCCCCTGGCCAGGTGGTCACCACTGCCACATCCAAAACTCCAATGGCTCTTCCCAGATCAACCTATTTTCAGACCATGCATTTGCAAAGTCCCTTGTTTATTCGTTTGGGGTTTAAATGCCAATTTTCCCTTTTTAACCAAAACGCTTCAAGGCACGAATTGCGCAAGTCCCACTCGGGTCCCCAAACGCGGTGTGGGGGAAGCACGCCGGGGTGAGTTCATCCTTGCAGGCTGAGACTGCAGCTCAGAGTCATCAGGATTTTAACCATTAACAAGAAATTCCAACCCCCCCAAACTGGGAGCTGCCCTGAACCCTGTAGCCTTTACATGGGAGGGGCATGGGGATGAAGAGGATGGGTCCCTTCTCCTGCCTTTGGTTAGGGTCCCATCCCCAGGAACAAAAGGGTTCTCAGACGGGAGGGCGGCTCTGGGACAGCCTTGATGGGGGAATGAGGGAGCCTTGATGGGGGAGTCAAGAAAAGGGGTTAAGGGGGACCCCCGGAGGGGAAAACAGGATTCCCAGAAAGGAGGAGACGGGGAGAGCTTTGCTGAGGAAAAAGAGGAGCCTTGCTGGGGGAGCCAAGGCAGGGGGTTAAGGTGGAGCTCCTGCGGGAGTGGCCCCCGCAAGAGGGGTACCCAGAGATGGGCAGAGTCCCGTGTCTCTATAACCCCCCAACAATGAACCACCCCCCCATGGACCTTCCTCTCCACGAACCTCCTTAACTGAACCCCCTTCCAATGAACCCCTCCAACAGCTCCTCTCAATGAATTTGCCCCCCAGGCTGAGCCCCTCTCAATAAAGCCCCCTCAATGAAACCTCCCCCCCGAACTGAACCCCCTCTCAATGAACCGCCCCCCAGGCTGAGCCCCTCTCAATGAACCAACCCCCAGGCTGAGCCCCCCTCAATGAGCCCCTCCCGCGCCTCCTCAATGAACCTCCTCAATGAACGTGACGTCACCAACGCCTCACACTA